>VWYK01096411.1:0-13314 GCA_013399775.1 Semnornis frantzii
CAAACCAGCACAGTTTTGAATTCAACATTAAGAACCTGCTATAGCTGTAAACTACTTAGATGCAAAAGTAAAACACAAACTACTCACACTGGTGGGGGACTGGAGTTACAGAAAAGTCCCACCTAGGAGGGTCTGAGGGCTTGTCTGCATTAGGTGTGTTGCTTTTAATTTCTTCCAGTGAATGACGGCTCTGATGAGAATGCTCTTGCAGAACTTCCTGTGTGGGAGGAGGGATGAACTGTACAACTATGTGTGTGCACAGGTATTGGGGGAGGGTTACTATTCCAGATGGCAATTGCACCGCTTGCAGGAAATCCTCAGTGGATACAGCTCTTGACAAGTGCATGCCTGTCCTGAGCCAAGATCATGCAACGTTTTGCCTCTTCCCTCTTTCCTTACTTCTCAGAGCAATTATTTTTAAGTACACTGTTCTGAATTACATCAAATCTTTTGTGAAACAAGCTGAAGTGTAAATGGTGCCATCATTTAAGTGGTTAGAGAACCACTTATGGAGCCGAAAAGGTGAAACAATTGTTGTGCTTGTGCCAAACACAGGCATAGGTTGCTCTGGAGGCAAGTATGGGTGGAGGACCTTGCATGGTTGGCTTGTGAAGATCTATCAGGTTCAGACTGGCTTAATACAACAGATGAAGCAGTGTTAGCCATGCAAGCTGTTGCTGAGGGAAAAGATAGGGATAGCTGAAAGAGGTTCAGTGAGGGTGCCTGTGAGTATGCCTGCCTCCCTCAGAACACAAAAAAGAGAGAGTGAGGCAGACAAACAGGTTATGCTCACCAAACTCTCCCATTTTTTTGTTCTTCCTACAAGGAAATTGGGACTTTGTTATTTCAGTACCTGTGCTTATCAGCATACACAGCATAGCTAGGCTTACCAAGTCTGTTGTAGGCACATTATCATCCAGCCAATTCCAGAAACCCAGGATGAGCCTGTGGGAAGAGTAGTCAGGTTTTCCCCCTTCTTCACACTTTCTCTACAAATATTTAGATTGGAAAAGACCTTTAATATCAAGTCCAACTGTTAAACTAAAACTGCAGATGCCACATCCATCTCCAAATGATGACTCCACCACTTCTCTGAGGAGCCTATTCCAAAGCCTCACTGCCTTCCTTTCAGTGAAGAAAATTTTCCTCATATCCAATCTAAACCTCCCTTGGTGCAACCTGAGACCATTTTCTCTTGTCCTGCTAATTGTTATTTGGGAAAAGAGACCAAGCCCCACTTTGCTGCAGCCTTGTTTCAAGTCATTGCAGAGAGTGAGAAACCCTCCCCCTAGCCTCCTATACTCCAGGCTAAACCCTAGTTCCCTCAGATGCTTCTCAGGTTTTTTATATTCTTCAGCAGCTTTGTTGCCCATTTTGGGATGCACTCCTTCTTGTAGTGAGGGACTGAAAAGCTCAATGCAGCATTCAAGGTGCAGCCTCACTAGTGCCAAGTGCAGGGGGACAATCAGTTCCCTACTCCTGCTGGCCACACTATTTCTGATATCAGCTGTGACGTTGTTGGTCTTCTTGGCAGCTTTGACATACCACTGGCTAATGTTCAGTTGGCTGTCGATCAGCACTCCCGGGCAACTTTCCAGCCGCTCTGCCCCAAACCTGTAGCATTCCATGGGATTGTTATGAGCAAAGTGCAGGACTTGACACTTGACCTCGTTGAACCTCATACAATTGACATTGACTCATCAGCCTGTCCAGATCCCTCTGTAGAGCCTCTCTACCCTCAAGCAGATCAACTCATGGCCAACTTGGCGTCATCCACAGACTTGCTGAAGGTGCACTATATCCCCTCATCCTTATCATTGGTAAAGGTATTAAATTGAACTGGCCCCAATACTGAGCCCTAGAGAGCACCATATGTGACTGGGCACCAATTTGGTGTAACTCCATTCACTACAGCTCTTTGGGGATGGCCATACAGCCATTTTTTTCCCTGATGAAGAGTACATCCACCCAAACCATGAGTGACCAGGTTCTCCAGGAGAATGCAATGGGAAACAGTGTCAAAGCTTTACTAAAGTTCAGGTAGACAACATCTGCAACCTTTCCCTCAACCGCTAAGCAGGTCAGCTGGTCATAGGAGGAGATCAGGTCCATCAAACAAGACCTGCCTTTCATAAATGTGTGATGACTGAACCTGAGGACCTGGTTGTGCTGTATGTGCTGTGTGGTGGCAGTCAAGATGATCTGGTAGGAGGGTGCCATATTTACTGGCCTGCAGTCAGCTGGGATCTCCCCAGTTAGGCAGAACTGCTGGTAAATGATGGGAAGTGGCTTGGTCAGCACTTTGTCAACTCCGTTGCTACCTTTGAGTGGATGCTATCTGGCACCACAGACTTGTGTGTGTCCAAGTGGTGTAGCAGACTGCTAACCATTTCCCCTTGGATTATGGAGGCTTCATTCTACTCTCCACTGACTTCCAACTGGCAGATGGCTCAAGCACCTGAATACTTAAACATTTGAGAATCCCTTCTAATTTCAAGTCCAAATTGATTCACAGTTGGGTGTACCCACAAAAAGAATTACCACCTTCTTTAACAACACTAGTTTTTCTCTGCATTGGCAATTTCAGCTTTTATTGGAGCCCTGAACATTAGCACACACAACCCAGCTCATATTGAGACAGAGCTGGGATTCAAAGCGTAATAGGCATTTATGGAATAAGAATCACATCTAACCATGCACATACTTCTCTGCATCTGGCAGTACTTCCCTTATCTTTCTTATTTATATCTTTGATTTACCACAAGGATTTTTATCTTTAAGAAAATAAGCTAGTAATGCTTCTCTAATCCTAAAATCCCTTTTTTCCCCTTCTGTTATAGAGATAGGAAAGAATCCTTAAACAAAATTGTCTCCTAAATGTAATTATACCAAATTCTAGGTATTTTTTAAAACCATCTATGTTAGTTTGTTGCATCAGATCATCAACGTCTTCTTTAGTTCAGTTGCAATGAAAGTAAAAATTCCTGCCTGGAACTGAAGAGTAAAACAAATGTATTTCTTATGGAATTTAATGTGTCTTGTCATATGCAACTGATTTTGATCCCTTTTCATTCTGTGATCTCATGCACTCTTTGTTTTTTGTATTATTTTGTCCAAGAGAATTTAATGTAGTAACTTTCCATACTTGGTTAGACTTTATAGGAAAATTTGTTTTTCCTGTTGTAGAGATATAGATCCACATGCACTGAATGTCTGTTCAGGCTTTTGGGGAAGCTTGGTTTCCTTGAAACTTAAACATAAGTAGGCTTCCTTTTTTCTTTTTCTCTTTTTCTTTTTTTCTTTTTCTCTTTCTCTTTCTCTTTCTCTTTCTCTTTCTCTTTCTCTTTCTCTTTCTCTTTCTCTTTCTCTTTCTCTTTCTCTTTCTCTTTCTCTTTCTCTTTCTCTTTCTCTTTCTCTTTCTCTTTCTCTTTCTCTTTTTCTTTTTCTTTTTCTTTTTCTTTTTCTTATTTAAAATAACAACTTACTTTTTTACAAACATTTCCTGGTTTGTGCTGTGGGTTTTCTTTTTTTCTTTGTATACACCATGTACCGCAGCTTCTAAAGACTAAGGTGTTGATGTGTAGTTTTAGTGGCCATTGGGCATGTAGTATTAATCTAAGACATGTCCCATGGTAATATTCTTTAGAACAAGGGTATTGTGGCAGCCAGGAAGACAGAGAGATCTGAAGTTGTTGGAAGACAAACCTGTAGAACTGGAGTGTGTTGAATCTTGAAGGGCTTGAACTTGTTCCAAGCCTTTCCGATGGTGTGTGAGTAGATATTAATTTCTCTATCCCCATTTTCCTTCATTTCACACCTCTGTCCTTCATCAGTCCTCTGCTTTGAAACTTCTCTGAGACACTACCTCTTGTCATGTGTTTTGCACAGCACACAAAATAATTCACCTTCCAATGCCACTGCAATAGCAGTCGTCCCACGATGTTGGAGGAAAACAGTAAGACTGTCACAGTGCTCATCTAGCTTTTAACTGCAGCTCTACACAAAGGAAATGCTTTGAAACAGAATTTAGTAAAAGCTGAATTCTGAGCTGTGACCTGCTTTCTTTAAACATTCAGGGTTCATCACAATTTTGAAGCCTGCAGTATCTGATGCTAAAAATACACTATGCCGAGCTTCCCACGTGTAGGTGGTTATATAAATCTTGCCATAAATAATACTCGTTCACTTGATCATTATAGAAATGTCTTGGCATGCAGTTCATAAGGGATTTGCTCAGAGCAAACCCAAATGGAGTAGAAAAACAGATTAGAATGAGAATTCCAAGACCCATTTTGGTCTTGCTTTTATAGCATAATTTCAGACATTTCATGGCTTAGTCATTTCTCCAATACCTAGAAAATATGGAGAAAGACAGGGAGAGTTTTTCAATCAGCTGTGAAATGCTGAGGGTTGGTCCTGCTCCTTTATGGCTTCAATCCTTAGAAGGGTTTAAGCTAAATATTGTAATAGTCTGTCATTGTGCTATGAACATAAGCACAGAATCGAATGCTTCAGTCCTTTACAGTTTGGATTTCACAGCTATTTCATAGAAATGCCTGAGACTGTAAAACTGAAACACTGAGTAGCATGAAAGTCCTGGTTGTGTAGTTATTAGGAGAAGGTGTATTTTATAACTGGGGAGGAAAAAGGTAGAGATTAACAGATCACCTGTTAATATGTAGGACAGAATTCTTCAGACTTGCAAGATCTGTGCTGTAGTCAGTCCCCCAAGTCCAGGTATCTTCACTAAAACAAAACAAAACCAAAAAACCCCACAATTCTTCTGGACTGAAATATTATGATTACAGAAAAGTCCAAGTGTATTTGAGCTTCTAATTAAAAAAAACCCAACAAACAAACAAAAACAAAACAAAAAAAAACCCAGGAAAAGTTTGATGCTGAAGGGGCTTTATGATCTGCAACTCTTAGGATATCACATATAATTTGTGGATATCAGTAGAGCAAAGCACAGGGACAAAGATTAGTGTATGTGCATGCTTGTACTAAGCAAACTGTATTGAAGTTAGAAGAGAGTGAGTGGTGCAGCTGACAGCAGTACTGGGAGAGTGTAAGTAGCAAGTGTGCATTAGAAAGTCTTACTGACGTCTCAGGATTGATTTAATTAGGAAGTGCATGTTTTGGCTTAATTTTTAGATATGAGCAATCTCTACCTGCACAAACCCCAGTTTTACCTTAGGTTTTTCTGTCAGGTGATGGATGTCATCAGTGCCCAATCCAGTCCCTCAGCCTGATTTGATCACCTTGCTATCTCATTCAGTTCTTTCCAGTGAGGGTGGTGAGACACTGGAACAGGTTGCCCAGGGAGGTTGTGGCTGCTCCCTCCCTGGAGGTGTTCAAGGCCAGGTTGGACGAGGCCTTGAGTGACCTGTACTAGTGGGAGGTGTCCCTGCCTATGGCTGGAGGTTGGAACTAGATGATCCTTGAGGTCCCTTCCAACCTTACCTTTCTATGATTGTATGATTCATGAGTTTATTCCAGCACAACCTGCTTCTAGGTGAAAAACAAGATTGTAAAATCTTTGGACTCAGAACTGCAGTGACTGTGTTTGCTACAAAGAAACAAAACTGCAGCTTGTTAGACTCGTTATGACCAGGCAAACTCTGCAGAACCTAATTCAGACCATAAAATTAATGTTGAGACTGAAGAAAATTACAGTGCACCGAACAGCAAGGTGGGAATACTCCAACAACTCTGGATGAGTGAGACCTGTCTCACATGCAGGGTAGTTGAGGTTTTTCTGTCCCCAGAAAGACCAGCCTGCCTGCTCCTTGGGACTCCTGCAGAGTCTTCATTATTCTAGAGCACTGGAATGGGAAGGAGTATATATTGATTTTAAGAAGCAGAAGAATTGCAGTGTTCAGGTTAAAAGTATGATATTTTCTTAGTGAGTCCCAAATCTCATTTCTGTGCTACATATGAGGTGAGAATTGTAATCTATAGCTCTCCTTTGATTTACTCCTGGTCTGGGTGCAGTAGGAACATTTCGTTGTACAAAAGGCAAATGGAAGATTAATGGAATTACTCAGGGCATCCTGATTTACTTCCAGCACTTCTCATCCAGCTGATTTGATTCTAGCTAACATTTGTGGGTCAGGTCTGTGAGCTCACTGCCTTTTCATGTGGGATGATGTTGCAGAAGAATTTCAGTTTTCTGACCTTTTGTTGTTGTTCTGTTATTTCTCTGCCTTCCCTTTCTCTTTCTGGCTTCATGATCTATGAATGTGAGATTGAGCAGAGGTCCTTTCCAGGAGGATATTCATCTGTTTCCCTTAAAAACCAAGGCAAGGAACATGAGTGAGAGAAGGCAAATTCAGAGGAACAGAAAATTCAGGCTGCATAATGGGGTTGCATTAATAATCATGAGAATAAATTGCTAGTCCTTGCATGGATTTTTGAAAGGGATATTGCAGAAGAAGTGAGTAATTAAAATTGGAGCAACTTTGGAGTTCTTTTTGAACCTATTTAAAACCTAATTATTCAGCAAATTGTTTGTTAGCGCTTAATGTGAGTTATTACAAAGTAGTGAGAGAACAGATATTTAAAAGTAAATTCTCCTGTTAGGGCACAACTATAGCAGTTACACGTTTAGAGGAATAAACAGTGAAAAAAATTATTTAAAATAAACTAAGTTAAAAAACCCAAACCTAAATCTGTTTTATTTGTCTACATCAACTAATATGCTAAAAAGGATACTAAGAGCAAATGAAGCTGGTTTTGTTTGTTTATCCTTGGTTCCAGGTGTTCACCAGTGCTGGAAGCAGCTTTGCACATACTGCAATTCTCTTTTAACCCTGGTGAGAAGAAAAACCTGATTACAGAACATGTGCTCTAGTTCAATAGATGCAAGTCTCAAACCAGGTTGTTTGTAAGAGAACCTGAGGCCACCTAAATTCTAGACTGCACACATGTAAAAAAGTAGAGTATGAATTCCACCAAAGAGTGCCTATTCTCAGGAAAGCAGACAAAATGTCCCAATACATGAATGCAGATGCCTTACCTAAATGCTAAATTGTAGTGTGGAGCTTAACAGACCTTGTTTGCTGTCTAAGTGTCTGGCAGTGTGTGCACATTTCTCCCTTTCCATTTTATTAACTCTTAGTTGTGCCAGGGGACCTGCTAGGGAGGATTTCTGACCTGCTCAGGATTTGCCAGTTTGAAATATTTAAAGTTAATTCCACGGTGAGCTTGAACTGCTGGCAATAGCTCTTTTTTCCCCACCGAGCTGGGATAGGAGATCAGTACTTACTTGGTAGTACTGTGTTGCATACAGGGTATAATTCCTGGACTTTTGATTTGCAATCGTTCCAGCAGTGGTATTTTTCTCACCATTGCAGAGTACTTCTGACAAAGAAGAGCAAGGAAAAGAGATGCTATTTAGACTTCAGATCCCAAATGTTTCCCAAAGCAGAAAAAACCTAAAGTGGTGAAGTTCTTTTCCCCATCCTCATCTGTCAACATCTCCAAAATTGTAGTGTCCTGTTCTCATCTCTAGAACCCTTCTCTCTGCAGTTTGCCTCAAGCTAAGTAGAAAACTCAAGTGTTTCATGTGACATAAAGTGTGTAAGAGACATGGTGGGACCCCTGGACAAATGAGAGAGTTGGGGCTCTTCATCCTGGAGAAGAGAAGGCTTCAAGGAGATCTTACAGTAGCCTTCCAGTATCTGAAGGGGGCCTACAGGAAGGCTGGGGAGGGACTATTTACAAGGGCTTGCAATGACAGGACTAGGGGTAATGGGTTTGAACTGGCAGAAGGGAGATTTAGACTAGATGTCAGGAGGTAGTTCTTTCCAGTGAGGGTGGTGAGACACTGGAACAGGTTGCCCAGGGAGGTTGTGGCTGGTCCCTCCCTTGAGGTGTTCAAGGCCAGGTTGGACGAGGCCTTGAGTGACCTGTACTAGTGGGAGGTGTCCCTGCCTATGGCAGGGGGTTGGAACTAGATGATCCTTGAGGTCCCTTCCAACCTTACCATTCTATGATTCTATGTCTTGCTCCATCTTCTTATGCTATCTGTTAAATTAAGGCCAGTGTCAGTCCTGGGCTTTGTTGACAGAAGGGGACTATAGATAACTCAGTACAGACTGTTATTCAATCAATATGAAACATGCTTAATAAAAAGAGCCCTGGGGGTCAAGTATGAAGAAGTTTTCACAATAAATCACTTTTCTTACATTCACTGTCTGCCCGAGCTCATGCTCCTCTTTTCTGCTTCACCAACTAATCTCCAGAAGTACCTGTGGGCTTTCAAGTTTGATCAGCTTGCAAAGGGCAACCTCTTGGAAGAAGGGATCAGAGAAAGATTAACATTGCTGTCAACTTGGTTTTTACCATTTCAGTGGTGTGATTTAGCTTTCTGCTTTATACTGATTGCTGTTATGGCTCAATAAATGTCCTGGCTTTTAAAAGCAGTCCAGAAGAAAGAGACACTGCTTCGTAGTTTGAAACAAAGCATGTCTTTAGGGTGGGGTGACATATATCCAGAGCTGAGATAGTAATGAAAATTAGTGATAATTTAATGTAATGATGACTTGTTTGTGCAAAATTAAGTACTACATATTCTAAAGTCAGTTTGATGTAAGAGGAGAAAGGTCCATTGGCTGGTGATATGTCAGATGTGGTTCAAATAAACCAGACTGTATATTGTTTTTTAGTTAAGCTTAATGTTTATGTCTGTGAAGAGCGGTAGCTGAACTTTGATAGAATGAGTTGAACAGAGAACTGCTATTCTTAAAATAGGATTAATTTATTAATCTTTCTGTTGTGTTTACCATTTAAGACATGTCTAGCTGATGGCTAAGTAAGATACTATTGAGATGGATCTACCACTTGTCACAGGGCTTCCTGAAGTTCCGTGGACTGATCAGTGGATAAGGAATTGGTTGGATGATTGCATACAGTATAGTGGTCAACAGCTTGGTGTTCAGACGGAGTAGTGTGACAAGTAGCGTCCTGCAGGTCTCTATACTGGGACTAATGCTGTTTAGTATCTTTACCAATGGTATAGGCAGCAAGATTGAGGTGCACTCTCAGCAAGTATAAAGATGATACCAAACTGAATGGTGTGGTTCATAAGACTGAAGGACAGGATGCCATCCAGAGAGGCCTGGACAGGCCGGAGAAGTGGGCTGAGGAGAATATCACAAGATCAAATAAGGCTGAATGCAAGGTCCTGCACCTAGGTCAGGGAAATCCTTGATATCAGTACAGGCTGACAGATGATGAAATGGAGGGCAGCCCTGTAGAAAGGGACATGGGGGTGCTGGTGGGTGAGAAACTGGTCATGAGCCAACAATGTACATCACAACCTAGAAGAGCACTGTGTGGAGCTTCTTTAGGATTCAAACCTAGCATGTAGGCAGCTTTCTGAGCTCTTCAAGCTTAGCCCCAAACCAGACATGTCTACTGCTATGGAGCAAATATAAAAAAACCCCCACCCAATCCAGTCACAAAATCTAATTCTTGATTTAAAGTAGACCTAAAGTTTATTTCCAGCTACATGTTATTGCCTGTGTTCTTAACTGGAATTAACGAGCAGAATATGTATATTTTGGCATTTTGATATATTAAACAAGGCAAATTGCTTTTGTGGGTTTTTGTTTTGATTTGGACTTAGTTTGTTTGGGGGGTTTGTTGTTGGGTTGGTTTTGTGGTTTGTTTGTTTGGGTTTTTTTGGAGTGTGTGTATTTGGGATTTTTTTGTTTGGGGTTGTGGTGGTTGTTTTAGGGTAAGGGTGTATTTGGGCTATGGAGGCCCTGATTCCCTGTAGGCATCACACTTGAATGCTGTTCTCTGTCTTCTTGCATATTAGTCTTTGAAAACTCCCATTTAGGCACAATCGTGCATAAAGTCAAAGCCCATCCACCATCACCAGTTTCTGAGCTGGGCCTGCGTCTCTTTTTTGGAGCAAGAATTTTCTCCTTCCTTCTGAACACAAGGATTGGGAGGATTTACAGTCAGAGTTAATTGCATAGGAATTACAGATGGCCTCTGATTACTTTTTCTAAATCACAAAAAAGGAATGTGATATATTTAATGATCTGTGTAAGTACAACTACTTGTCTTCATTCTAACACTGCCAAAATGCATTCCCTTATGAACTAAGAAAATTCAAATGAAGGACTAAGTTTTAACTATTTAATGATCTTAGTGGAGCAGCTTCTAGTTCTTAATAACTAGACTTGCTGGTTTAGTGCACTCTAATATGGAAGGTAGGGACTTTGTGTATGAGACTGTGTTCAAAATCTGGCCTGCACCAAGGGATGGGTCTGTTCAAGCAAGTAACTAGTAGAACAAGAGGAAATGACCTGAAGTTGCTCCAAGGGAAATTTAGGTTGAATATTGGGAAAATTTCTTCACCAAAAGGGTTACTGGGCCCTGGAGTGGCTTGTCCAGGGAGGTGACGAAGTCCCCATCATGGGAGGTGTTTAAGAGTCATGTAGGTGTAATGCTTGGAGATATGGTTTAGTCAGTGATAGCCAAATGATTGGGCTAAAGATTCTGTGATCTGCCATCACGGTATTCTCTCACATTTCTTCAACTTCTTTCAACCAAATACCTTGTTTTCTTTCAGGAATTGGCTCTTATGGCCTTTCAGCAGTTACCTAATAACCTGGTGTATTTTGAAATGTAACCTGAGTAACCTAAAGCCCCAAGGCAAGCTTAGAGAAGTGTGATTTATTTATTTTTTCCTCCAAGTCTTCTACAAATAAATACAAGATCATCTTGTTGCCTTTGCTGTTAAGAGTCTCTGTGAAGACTCAGGATAAATCTTTCAAGGCAAAACAAAAGATTTTCTAACATAAACTTGCACTGTGCTACTTAAATGCATCACTGCAGCAGCCAGACCCTTCCTTTTCCATCCCTGGTGCAGTAGTTTTACTGGCAAAGGATTCGATCAAACTGAAATACAGAACTCAAAACTTGAAGCAGCTGAGAGGAGGGCCTTTGTGAATCAGGAGCTGCATGCTGATGATGAATGGGAACAGCAATGTGTTTTTTCTTCCGGTAAATATCAAAGTCATAGATGATAAACTTAAAAAAAAAGCAACATGTTCAGTATTCTATACTGGATAGGCAAACAAGGAAACTCTACCACAGGATGCTGTGAAAGCGAATTCGTATGGGTTCGAAAAAGTAATTAGACTGATGGCAGAAAAAACTTAACTGAGAATGGATAAACCCTTTACTTGCCACAAGTCCCTGCCATGGGGTATGATGAGAACAATGTAATTGCAAGCTTTCTGTGGTTTTACAGTCTTCCCTAGAAATCTGCTTCTAGCCTTTGCCTCTGCTGATTTGTCCTGTTATGATCAGATGACCTCCTTATACTGAGGGTTGAAAAAAAACAAAAAGGAAAATAAAAACAAATAAGCAAAGGATGTTGAAAATCTTCCTAGCCAAAGACCAAGGAGAAAAGAAAGTGAGGAACCTAACGTAAAAATAAAATACAGAGAAACAAAGCAAATGGGGAATGGTTTCCATGAGAGCATGTGAATACTTATCCCCATCACTACAAATATGCACCTGAGTTTCTGTCCTTTGGTAACATCACAGGACTCCACAGACCTAGAACAGAAAGGGTGAGCCTCATCCTGTGGAACAAAACAGTTTCCTGATCCCAATTAGAAGGATCATTTTGGGTGCTTTGAGAGACCACTCTTGTGGACTAGGATAAGCCTAAGGGCATAACAAAAGATAGAAACCCTTAAGCTAGTTCATGTGGTGTGTTTTTAATCATTGGTCATATCGTAGTCAAATGGGTATTGAAATAAAAAGCCAACTGCCATCTTTCTAGGCTTCTCTGGTACCTGGAATCAAATGATTCAAAGGTATTTTAAAGATGTTGGTGTTGGCGCATGCAAGTTGTACCTGCTGCCTAAAGTGGGATGCTTCCTGTCAGGACTCTTGTCTTGTGCTGAAGAGCAGCTTTTGACGCATTTTGGGGCTGTGTTCTTCCGAAGATGTAGTCTGAAATTTGGCTGGCTGCAGTTTAACCCTGGATTTTGTCATCTTTGTGTAAGCTAGAACATAATAACCAGACTCATGCTGAAGAATACAAGTACTTTGGAAATAAAAAAACAAAGCTTACAAATTAAATTAAATTAAAATCCTTGGGTATTTTTTGGGGGAAAGCCAAAGGAATATGAATACAGGGATGTGCAGAAGTAATCATGATCTGTAATAAATGAAAATCCTTTTAAAATCTTAAGTTGATTGTTAGATAAATTATTTAATGCGGGCTATGAGACTTCTCTGGGATTTCCTGCTTAGTAGGATAAACAGAAAGCGGAGAGGAAAGGGAGGTAGCTTTATTCATACTTAACTCTCAAACCCTTGCAAGCAAAGAAGTTGTATTGCCCAACTGGCAATGATGTGTTTGCATTGTTCCATTCTTGACTGTGCTATATGAACATCTTATCCTACTATTTGCCTTTTATACAGAAAATTAAGCTCTTGTCTGAAATAGACTTGCAAAGTATTTGTGGGGAAAGAACTGTAAAAGTACACCTATATTACAGAAAATAACACAAGTGTGTTGGCTAGCTGACAGGGCTTCCATTAATAGGATGTTCTCTTAATTGGACACACTTAAGAAACAGACATTGAGGGTAGGGTATTAGTTTTTATAACAGACCAGTAAGCGTTACCAAAGTGAATATAACTACTGTCCCATGCTGTACAGAGCAGGGGTCATCTTGCAGATTTAAAAGCAAATGCAGATGAGGACATAGCCCAGCCTTATGAACTAATCAAAGCACATAATGTAGAAGAGTTACACTTTCAAAAGGTGGTGAGATGTCATTTGTGTGCCTTGGACATGCCCTGGCTTAGACGTGTCTTCTGCTTTATTTAAGTCAATGTAAGTTGCAACAGGAACACCCTTCTCAAGGTCTCACTTTGTTTGCCTTCTCTGGCCATAAGGAAACAATTTATTACGTTTGCTGTCCTTTGCAGTGTGTTTCAGGTCTGACCTCCACAGGAGGATCAAGCCCTGAGCTCCTCCAGTGAGGCGACTGAACTGGTTTCTCGCTGGTTATTCTAGTGGCATATCTGCACACTAATTACTGTATTATCATGAATAGCTTATGGTTGTAAGTGCCCTGTCCTCTCTCTCTGTAGGTGGATGCCTATCTTCTTCCCCAGCCTTAGGCTAGAAAAATGCAGCTGGACAGCAAGTGCTTGCTGGGAAGGAAGAGACCTTTCTGGTTTTAGGGTTTCCTCATCGGTCAATCTTGGAGCTAATACTTGCCTTGTACCAGTCTACTGGTGTGTAAAGCATATGTCCATGTGCCCCAA
>VWYK01096413.1:791-14465 GCA_013399775.1 Semnornis frantzii
AAAAACCAAAACAAACAAAAAAAAAAAGAACAAAAAAACCACAATCTAGTGCTGTAAGCAGATAGGAAAAAAATTCCAAATAGCAGTGCGATAAAAAAATATACACCCTATGAGGCCCTCACAGATTATTGCTATTGATTTCTTTCCCGGAGACGTGGAAATGTTACCAGATGGGGTGTTAGGCAGTAAGTGTGTGGGTGCAAACGCAGTTTATTGCTTGCTGTCTAGAAACCACTGAAAACCTTCACAATTCTGTTTGGCTGTGTCACATAAAAAGGTAAATTTTTTGCCCTACACTAGTCCTTACAAAAAGCTACATGACATGCTATAGCAATGAGCATACAGTAAATTTGTCTCTGAGGAAAAAAAGATCAACAAGGGAATTAAACACACAGAGATACATGCACATGCTTCCTGGGGACCGTAAAATGCCTTGCACATATTTAAGTATTTGTCCTCATCTTGATCATATTCTTGCACTATGTTGATCTAAATTCATCTCAAAGACTAAATTGATTTATTTCATGGTTTTTCTCTTTTACTTCTGCCTGGAACATTGGGGTCTCTCCTGTATTTTATGTTTATGGAAGTGCTAATAAGATTTCCTGTAGGATTCTGAAAGTCAGGTACTGGAGCTGGAGTATAATGCACAACTGTGTCTGAGCCCCTCGGGGATGCACCCATTAAAAAAAAAACGGCTGACCTTCTGTCACTTTCTTCCTCCTCCCTTTTAATGATTCCTTCTATATCCTTTTGAGAAGATCTTTACAGCCCTTTGACCCCTGTTAGAACAGGAAGACTTAAACAGCTAAAAGTACCCTCAATATCAGCGGTTGCCAACAGGAGCTCAAGAGGCTTTTTCGGAAATGCCAAAAGACAATAACCTACATTTTCAATGCATTTAGAGACAGGTCCACATTCAATATTGTATAATTCTCCTTTCTTTAGCTTTAGCACAGGGCACACTTGCTCTGAGCGCAGGCCTGACAGTCCAAACAGGCATTCCTCCAGCTTCAAAGCTCATGTTGTGGCAGCAAACCCATTTTAAATGCTAAAGCAGCAAATCTGTGCTAGTTGTACAAGTTAAGATACTCCTTATTTAGTCTTCAGAAAACCAGAACTGTGTACTTTGGAAGGCAAAGTGGTGATGCCAACCTTCGCCTCCCCTCCAGCAAAGCTCATGCCTGGCATGCCATTTCCTGAACCTTCTAAGATCCTTTGATACACTGAGCCCAGCTCATGCCACTATGCTCTGTGAAGAGGAGCAGTGCAGCAGAGACAGGTCGTGCCAAGCTGAAAGGAGCCTTTGCCTGTTCACTCCGGATATTTCTCAGGTGCAAGCCAGCAATCTGTAGCAAAGTGGATCAGTGCTCACAGCTGGAGAACAGCTTGTTACTGAGGTCAGACATAGGGAAGAGCATCTGGTGGAAGGAAGTCTCTATGGGCCAGCTAGAACAACAGAAAGATGAATCTGAGAGGTGAAGGTACTTTGCAAGCAGTTGCTTAAGCAGGCTTGCAAAGGAGGCAAATAAGTCTTTTCTTTGTGTTGTTATGCAATATTCTGTGAGATTCTTCTTTCTGTAAAAGAGCAGACTCTGATTCTGCTTTAAGCCTCTGCTCAGATCAAGTCAAGCAGGACTCATCTGAGCAGGATGGCAGATTAAATGGCCTGTGCTAAGCTAGTGCTGGGGGGCTGAAAAGCAGTGAAGTGATGGTGGAGTAAAAGGCGCCTAGAAAGACACGTGGACTGTTGCAATGGTGCAATCTCATGGGTGTCTGTTATGTATGTCATCAAACAAAACATCAATTAAGCAGCATGATGTAGTCATCATTCTTAAAATTCAGGAAACAGTGTTTTGGGCTAACAATTTGTAATGGAAACTGAGACAAATCCACTCAAATCTGACATACTTCTCAGCATCTGATCTTTGGGGAACACTAACCATAACAGTAGAGTTGAATCTATGCTAAGACTGACCTGATCCACCTCACTAAGATTTTGCAAAATGTTACAACCAAAGCCCTGAACTGCCAATGCACCCAAGAAAGAAAGCAAAACATGAGTTAGACTGAAGATATTAGTGAACAACAAGTGTGTTTCAGGAAGGACAATTAAACACAGAGACAAGTTTCTTTTGGTATCTCCCAAAACTCTGGTTAATGTTTATAGCTTGCAACACGTTCAAACTTTGATAGCTCAAGCGGTTCTTTGCTAAAGTGTCTGCAGAATTTATCTCAACTCAAGTGTGCCTGCATACTGCAGTGGAGTTCAGCCCCCTTTGCTGCTGAGAGTGAACTTACTCTTTTAAGCATACTAACCAACTGTCTATAGTCTGTTTGAGCAATTACAGTATGGAGACTGAACTGCCATGAATGACCTTATTAGGTCATTCGTAGACCAGTAGGCTTGGAAAATTGATGAAACTAGTCTTCATGGTAGAGATTTCAAAGGCAGTAACAAGGAGATCCCCATATGAATGATGTTCAAGCCCTACAAAATAAATGGCCATGAATGTAATTTGGCAACATCCAGCATAAAGTGTGGTCCTTCAGACAATGAGATATACAAGTAAGTCTAAAGGAAAGAGATCCTTCTGTTTACATGTTTGCGTGACCTGGCAGACAACGTGATAATGACTGGGTAGCCTTGGTGTCATGCTGAAAAAAGGTTGAAACTTAGTATAATACTTCCCACGGAAAAAATCTATGAACCTAGAACACACACGTAGCAGAGTGTCGCTTCCTTCCGACTTTTGCAGACTCCATGATGGTCACACAATAAATACAGATGCAGAAGCTGTCATTTTTTTCCCTTGAAAACTTTAGGAAGTGAGATTAGGTATATCCTCCTTTGCAAATTTGCAAATCTAGCCAAGGGCAGTAATTCTCTAATTTTCAGGGAAAAAAAAGTAGCAGCCCCAGGAAAGGGAAAAAAAAAAATCCAAAAAGGCAAAATTTTCCTGCAGGCTTCTTGCTGCAGATGAAAAATGAATCAAAACACAGGTCTGATAAGCCTCATAGGCCAAAACAAAGCACAGCCAAGAGTCCCCGGTTCTTGCTTTGTCCTCTCTGCGGCACTGTGTCCCTTGGGGACCAATTGTGCAGCTCAGAGAGTCCTTCTGCCTCGTGGCCTGTCATGGAGTCTGTTGGACTATAACTCACAGCTGCTATTTCAGAAACGTTTGTTTTTGTTTGTTTTAATTTATTTCATATGCATGCAAGTGCTCGTGCACATACACACAGGCACACACACGCATGCATATGCAACCCCCTGGCTCTGCTTTTTCAAGAGGTCTGGAGTGCCCAGGTATTTAATTGTTTTTCATGCATTAGCTTCAGAGGGCTTCAGGAGTAGAAGAGTATTTATTTATGGATTACATTGACAGAGTGCTCCCTACTAGTGCTCCAGATTCAGCTCTATTGGACTCAGTGCACTTACACCAAGGTCCTGATCCTGCAGAGCAAGGGGGAACCCACCCCAGTGATGTTCTTAGTTGAGAAGCTGAAGCTAAGAATATGTTTAAAATGTTTGGGGACTGGAGTTCCAATGTCTAAATGTCACATGAAAATAAATATCCTGTGATTCTCAGCAGTTCCTGAAACTAAATCTTTAAAGTTTATCATGAAATATCAACTAAATCAAGAACACATCTGACACTCCAGACAGACCTTCCAGCCAGAAATCTTCATGAGGTGCATATTCATGTAAGTATTTAGAAATTATGGGTATGTAGGTGTACAGTAGGTGTATAATAAAGCACTTGTTACCATAAAAAGGCAAGGATAGTCTCTGAATTTGCATCAACACATAACTGAGACATCAAATCTCAGATTTCTACAAAGTACATAAAGCTTGTGTTTCAGACCCAACAGCCTTCCCCTTAGCAAAAAGCTCCCAGCAGCAGCAGCAGCAGCAGCAAGCAGCGTGTCAGAGCACTGCATGTTAATGAAATCCATCCTTCGCAGCAGCAATTTTAGAATTCTGCAATAGCCAATGAAAATTACATGCAAACATTATGGTCATTTGTTATCATTATAAATTGTGATAATGTCATGGCTGACTTACAAAGATGATGACCTGAAAGGCCATGACATTATGACATTACATTTTATCAATAATGAAAAATTGCTTCTTTTGCATGATTGTACCAGAGGCGAGCCAGGACCCCGGAAGGCTACCGGCTCCTGCAGACCAGTCTCAGCCCTAGTGAGGAAAGCAGACTGAGAAAGAAACATTTGGGGAAAACAACCAAACCAACTACACCAAGGCTAGAGACAGGAGAATATATTTACTTCGCAGTGTATGATTTGAATTTCTGAAGGCCTGGATGATACACACCTTGAAGGCAGCACGAGGAATATTCACCTAGTGCAAGGAGCTTACAATAGGCTCCTTCCAGTACTTGGATGGCACAGTGAAAACCCTGGGGACCAATGAAGCCCTTAATAGAAGAGTTTAATGTTTTCATTGGCATTAGCTGCCAATTCTGATTTGCTTGTTTTCTAATTCAACCTCTCTTCATTGCCTGGACTGCCACATACCTCAGACAATCAGCTCTAAACTGGATCTTCTAGTGATACACACTATCCTGAAGGTCTGCCAGAGAGAGGTGGGGTGAGCAGGCTGCTTATGCAGGGGAGTGATTTGAAATCAGAACAGCTCAGCTATTACCACTGGTATGAGTGCTGTAATTTGACAGCTGCTCCGAGATCCAAAACACTGGAGTCCTGCAGGACATGCAGTTGTGCTGTGCACGTGACACTTTATTTCTCCCAACTGTACAGAAACCTGAGGTCTAAGATATCTGAGCCTGGGCAGGTGCTTACACCTGGAGGAATGTGTAAAGTCAAACCTCCAGCCTCATAAATGCAAGGCACAGGAGAGCTGGACCGCCTGATGGACTGCAGGAGGTGTAGTGACTTCCTCATGCTTTCCAAGCACATTGGAAGGCCCAAACCATTTACTAGTACAGCACAGTCTCTTCTAAATGCATCCCACAGGGGATTTCCTGCATTCACTCCTGGAGCACAATATAAATCTGAGAAGTAAGATATAGAATCTCTCTTCCTGGATACACCTGCACTGCAAAGGAGGCTGTATTATGCAGCCTCAGGACTGCCACATGCTCTTTTCTGGGGCCACCAAACAAATTACTCTAACGAACAGTCCCTGTCCTGTGTGCAATTCTTTCCTGCGCTTCTGCCTGTAACAGCCCTAAGTCCAGAGCAGGATCTTCTACTTAGCTACCTCTTGCCCACTATCTGGTGTCCCACCATCATCTGCCCCAGGCAAAGGCCTAAGCAAACAGATGGGCTTTGCCCCATGCCTGATGCTTCTGCTGGTGTGGTCCTATGTGTAACAAAGGCAGAAGCTGCATGCTCCAGGGTTTGAAGTGAGTAGGGGCTATAATCTGACTTTAGACCCTACCACAAATTCCTCAAGCCCCTGGAGTGAGAGTGAGGGAACATTTAACAAACAGCATCCCCTCTGCCAGCCCCGCTGTGCCTACCCACATGGGATGTGGCTCTACTCTGCTTCAATGTGGATATGTTAATGTCCCAGAGATGCTTACATCTAAAAATATATTCTTGCTGTAATTGTTTTGAGAACATCAGCCAAAAAGCCATTGTATAATATTTATGGAGACAGTTTTATTGTGAATATGAAAAGAAATGCCCTTACTGATTCTCTTACATGTTACCATAGGAAGATAAAAAACTAAAAGTTGATAATTTTACTTGCTAGTTTGCCAAGGCTGTAATGTTTCATGTTTCAAGTGGGTTTATGTGCTGCTGATGTCTCAGTAAATCAACGCATAGCTTGGTGGTTGGGTTGTTGTGGGTGGTGGTGTTTTTGGTTTTTTTTTTTTGTTTGTTTGTTTGTTTTGTTTTTTTTGGTAGAGCTTGAAAAACATAATTTTTAAAAAGTAGGAACTATTGTTGTATCTTACCTGTTCTCAGCTGAACTTATTCTCTCACCTGTCAGTAAAAAGGCAAATACCGTATGACACATATATACCAAAATACTGTATTACATGTATATTCCATAGGCTGAAAAAAGCCTAGAAGAACATTTGGGAGGCAAAGTACATTTTATTTTGTTTCATCTTTTGTGTAAGTATTTCATGAGAGAAACATAAAAGACTTATCTGATGCCATTTCCTCACAGTAAAGGCTTCTGTACATGTTCTCTTGATGCTGCCGTTTTGAGCAATCTGTAGAAATTAAAAGCAGTAGCACCTTATCCCTGAAAAATATGACAGAAACTCTCTCTTAATTCTAGAGGAAAGGATGGCAATGTCAGCAGTGCAAGACAGCTGCTTGCCAGCACACGGTGAAAGAAGCAGAGAGAAAGGCTTGACCAGTTTTCACCTAAGAGGTTCACTTTTTGTGTGCATATGGGCTTCTGCTGGTGGTGTGAAATCCCAGGGCATCTGCCAAGATGTATTGCTTAATGTTCTCTGCTTTTCAAAGGTTCAGTAAGCAAAAGGGGTTATCCTGAGCAAGCTGCTATGACCATGACAAGAGCAAAACACCTCTGTGTATAAATTTGAAACCTTTAACCTCCTAACTGTCAAATTTCAATATTTCTGGTCACGGTGTTAAATGCACCCTAGCATTTTTATTGAAAGAATTTTCAGTGTACCTGGATGGAAAAATCAAAGTTTGCTTTTATATTTACACACCGTTATTAAGTTGTTAAAAGAAGAATAAAACAAGGTGACTGCCAGCAATATTTTGTATTAGAATAAGCTTTATAGCTTCAGTGTAGTAAAACAGCATCCCTGTTTTCACTGTAATCTGTGACGTACGCTCTAAGCAACTTATTCTTATTGCTGCTTTAACATACTCTACATCTTACTAATGCTAAGCAGGCTGTACTGTGTCAAGGATAGGTTCAAACTAGACAGAAAGAATACAGGAAAAGGTGAGGTGGGATGAGATAAAATATAACCAAGTCCTTCAAATATCAGTGCTCATCTTACCTATCTATTTTTAGTTGGTATGTTTTGCCTTTCCATATACAAAGGGCGTGATTGCCATTGATAGACAAAGTGATCTTACATTGCTCCACCTAGAGATGCCCTTATGTTTTTATATCTTTTTCCTTCTCTAGCCATTTTTGTGCATGAATCCTCTATTATTCCATCACAAAGACCTTTATGACAGGAGACGGGTGAAAGAAATAATGGCTTTAGAAAGCCATTTCCCTTTCAAACAGTAAGTAAATATTATCAGAGCTATGTGTGACAGTGATGGAGAAAGCTGACATGGAGCTCTCCCTTCCAGGGGAATCACCGGCTCCTGCTCCCTTCTGTGCAGCCACCACCAAGAGCTTCAGCAGGGAATATTGAGGATGATATTTATAAAGCCTCTGCAAAGCAAAATCTTCTGAAATATCATCACTGGCAGCAGTAACAACTGCAGGGGCTGCACCCTTTGTGCCCCTCACAAGGCTACCTGCCTTGTGCTCCTAAGCTGCGTACAAGTCAGGATTGAATATTTATTGCTAAGCCTTGCTGTGAAGAAGAAAATTTATTTTGGGGCAACGAGAAGATTACAACCCAGTTTCTGATCTGCCATGATCCCGTTTTACGCTGAGGTGACCGTTGGCTTGAGTTAAGTCACTGTGCTGTATGTGGAGTAGATGTAATCAGATTGAGGCTTTAAGCACCTATTTCTTCTGCAGAAGTTTCTCTGCTTCTGGTTCACAAGGATGACACGATGGCCAGCATCTCTAGGGATCAGTGAGCAAAGATCTGTTGCTACATGATTCAGGTTTCTCAGATATGGATGCAGCAGTAGCACATGGCACTTTTGGAGAAGAACATTTTCTTGGATTGCCAGCACAAATATTTTGTGGGTGAGGGATTTGTTGAGCCACATAGACAGTATCAGGTACAGGTTCTGTTTCCCCTCCTAACTAAATCATCATGGGTGTTTCTGCTTATAAGCTGCAAGGGGATCACCTGTAAGACAGCTTTGTATGTCTAAAGCTTGGTCCTCTCCTCAGAGCTGCACAGATAGAGCATGGCATGTGCAATCAGGATTTGACTGTAGCCTCACTTCAAAACTGATTCCCATGAGTCAGATTCTAAGTAAAAGGGCAAAAGAGAACAGGAAAGCAGCCAACTGTCCTCTGCTAAATGTAGAGGAAGATGTTTCTCAGAGTGGGTGAGGAGTGCTCCCCTCTCTCCTTGGTTGGGTGCAGAAGGGCTCCATCACCTCCGTCTGCTCTCTCCTGAGTCCCCCAGGATACTGTACTCCTCCTTGAGGTACATTAATCTGAGCTGGAGTAATCCTCTAAACTCAGTGGGGTGTGTTTACTGGTGAGCAGTTTTAGCTGTATGCGTTTTTCAGGGCTGTCTCACATGTCCTAGAAGCTTATCCTTGACTGGGGCCCATGTCACAGAATATTAGGCTTGGCACAGTGCTGCTGCTGAGAGCCCTGAGCGTGGATATCACCCATGCACTGAACAGCTTTAGCTTTATGGGAGCCCCCTGCAAGGGCACAGCCAAGCTGTCCTGCCTACAAGGACACGAACACAGTCCCCACCTGCTTCTCTGGGGACAGGGGTGTTTAATTTATATAAAGGAGGCACAGCTGGGGAAAGGTATCTCACTGCCCTTTGACCTGTCACTCAGCTTGAAGAAAATGGGATGTTGAATCACTCCTTCTCTGAAGACGCAGACAGCAGCAGCTACCAGAAGCAAGATGTTTAAGCTTGTTAAACTAGTGATGATTTCCATAGTATTGATAAAAAAAAAAAAGGCAAAAATGTGGCAATTGCATCTACAATTACCCCATTTCACATGGAGTTATCAGCAACAGCTCAGGTAGCTCCTGCCCACTGGAGTGGGACCTCCTGCTTTACTTCTCTGCCACTACCTGATGGTACCCACTGCTCTGCTAGGAAATACCAGCAGCCTTATTAGATTTCACACAGTTCAAAATGTCAACAGAAGCTAAAATCAACAATTTTGCCATTTTGATCAGAAAAGAAAGAATGGTGAGATCTATCATAAGAGAGAGGTCTCATACTGAAAAATAAAAATAGAGTGCAATGAAGTGGTGATTCTGTCCATGTGACACACTGGGGCCACATAGCCCTAATAGTCCTCTGAAACACTGTATTAAAAAATGTATTTGAAGTTCTTATCACATTTAGGAACTTGCTTATAACATTTCTGGATTTATCTGAAATCCATTACTAATTCCTATCAGTTTAGTCTGTTGAAAATGTGCAGAAAATACTTGGGTTTAGCAACAACTTCTCCATGTATTGTGACAGTAGAAAATAAACTTCATAAATGATTATGCAGTGCTTATTTATTCACTACAGGTTATAATAAAATCTAGGCCTTTATAAGAATCTTTATCACAAAACATGCCCACTGATTACAAGGAGTGCTGCAAGCAGATACATGTGGTTCCAGTGTAGGAGAATGAGAGTCAGTGGTGAGGACACTGCCTGGGAGGAAGGAGACTTGACATCTATCCCAGGTTTTGCCACTGTGCACAGGGTGATGTTGGAAAGGTTGTCAAAGCTCTGTGCACCTTTTCTTTGCTGGCTGTAAAGAGGCAGCACTGAGGAGAGCCTTCTGAGACCACTGTGGGGTCAAAGGGGAGGTGGTGCTGGTTTGCAGCTCCTGACTTCACACTTTTCTAGGGAGAGGACTTCTGTTGTTGTTGCTCGTGTTTTGAAAACATACAATAATCTCAGTTTGGTCAAACAACAATCAAATACTATAATTTTAACCATGAAATCAATAGCCCTGAAAATGACCCTGGCTCATTATAGCTCTCCTGGGGAGTTTTCAAACAGATAAGGATAA
Organism: Semnornis frantzii; assembly: GCA_013399775.1. NCBI lineage: Eukaryota > Metazoa > Chordata > Aves > Piciformes > Ramphastidae > Semnornis > Semnornis frantzii. The sequence goes on from VWYK01096413.1 coordinate 10,629, forward strand.
TAGTGGAACACTGAAACTGGAGTGGATCAAGTACTAACTGTAAAAGTAGATGCATGACATATTTTGCTACTAAACTCAGGAATATGCTCAGTTACAATTCTGAGATTCCATTCTCTGTTTGCAAGTGTTTAGGTAGATTCTTATGTATTTCTAATAGGGTTCCTTGTTTAGGTAGATTCTTGTGTATTTCTAATAGGGTTCCTTAACTTCAAAACATCTTCAGTCTTAGCTCAAAACACAGAATGGTAGGGTTTGGAAGGGACCTCTGGGGATCATCTAGCCCAACCCCCACTGATAAAACATATTTGCCTAGATGAGTTGTACAAGAACATGCCCAGGCCGGATTTAAAAGTCTCCAGAGGAGATTCCACAACCTCTCTGGGCAGTCTGCTCCAGTGCTCTGTCACCCTCATAGCAAAGTTTTTCCTTTTGATTAGGTGGAATTTCCTGTGTTCTTGTTTGTACTCATTACCCCTTTGTCCTAACACTGGGCGCCACTGAAAGATGATTTGCTCCATCCTCTTGACACCATTTTGTGGTGCTTATCTGCTCTGTTGTGTTGAAAATCTTCATTTCAGCTATAGCTGAAATTTTTATAAAACCTTATGACAGCATTTAGAAATTACCATTCCCATCCTGTGTGTTTACAATGATGCTCGTCAGCTCACCACTCCCATAGCAAAGAAACACCACATTATAGCATATTCTGTGTTCTATACCATTAGAGTCACCTGAACTTTGAAGAGGAAGAGTGTCTATCTTTGTAGCAGACCCGTGATTGCTGGGAGTTCCTTCAACATCCCCTTAAATTGCTGGCATTTGGCTCATTTGTGCCGCTTCTATTCAATTGTTGTCTGTGTGATTCAATTTCCCATTTAGAGCCATTACCGTGTGTCGTGAACTTTCTTAATCTGAAATGCGAGAATCTTCTCTTAAATACGAGGCTGCTGAGAGGGAGGTGGCATGGGGGCAGGTCCCGCAGGACCCAGCGAAGGGAAGGAGGTGGAGAGTCTTGATGAGCTCTCCTGGCATCACTTCCTCCTCTTCCTCCTCCCATCTCACCGTTGCCTTCCCTCCACACTGCCTCACTTTGCATCATTCCCCACCTGTCCACACACCCGGTTTGGAGATAGGGACCTATGAGGTGCACAGATAGTTGTACATATGAAGATGTATAAAAGGTGTATTTATCACCAGCTGGAGCATTCTGGTTTGGAGCTGAAATATGGAAAAATTAAGAATATTATGTCACTCCTTCCATGATCTGTCTCCCTACTCTGTTGCAATGTTAACAATATCCAACAAGAAAAACCATATCTACAGAGGAAATTTCCAGGTTTGATTAATGCTGTTTGTCAGGTCAGCTGGGCAGAACGTGGCTGTGTGGAGTGGAGTCTCGGATCACAATCCTTCAGGCAAGGCTGAAGGGAGTGTAAACAAGCTATGAAAGTTTAATGACATTCAAATATCTGAATGACTCCTGAAAACGGTATAGTGGTTAGGAATTGTCCTGTGCAGCTTTTGTAAAGAATTCACAGGGTTAATGACTAAAGAATGGAGTTCTGGTAATCAATATAGTCCTCTGGCTCTATTGATTGGAATCGCCTGCTTATTTTGCAGCTAAGATTTTTTTAGCCCATTCAGAACAAAGACACCCTAGGGGACTGTTAAGTAAATAGGCATTTAAGACTTTTTCGTTGCTAAGAAAGTAGTTAATTATTATTAGTGCTTAAAAGTCTTAATTTAGACAGAGCATCCCAACTGAACATCATAATTTTGCTAGTTTTCCATGTGTTTTATGCAAATTCATGTGTATTGGCAGCTATTTAGAAGTGTGCACCTATTGGGCTGGGCAAGGTGCCAAAGGGTGCTTCCTCCTAGGAAGGGCTGCAGGCACTGAGCATTTTTGTAGGGGACCCTCACATAGAAGAAGATTTGGCCTGCCAGAAAGGCTCAGCATTTTTGTGATGATGACTGCTAAACAACACCAGTATGCCAAGGAACCCATTTTGATCTTTTGCTGAAAGATGACATTCAAAAGGGCTGAGGGAGATGAGCTCCTAAAAAGGCAGGTGGGCTTTATACATACACTGCTCTTCCCCAAAGAAAGTGCTTCACAAACCAAACAACTTTCTGTTTTGCCATAAAAGCTTCCTGCTGTTGCCGCTGTTTTTGTAGGCCAAATTTGCAGAGGATCATCAAATCACCCAAGGTAGCTGCCAGTACAGAAGACTGTGACAGAGCAGGACAAAACATAACTTGATGCCTTTGCCTGGCCAGCAGCAAAGCCTTCAGAATCCCGAGGCAGCCACTACCTGTGGGCACTTGCTTACCAGATTTCAGAGAACAGGAGGATCTCACAAATCCAGCCCACAGTTATGCATCTTTAACCAGCAATGTGAACTAGATGGCAAAACTGATCCTGTGCTGGGCTGCAATGCTGCCCTGCCCCTGTGCTCCTGATTAGGTGCCTTCTGCAGAAGCCAGTTGCAAACTCAGTCCTACTCTTGGCCCTCAGACCAACCAAAGGAGACAGGTCCTGTAAGATCTCTGCTATTTTCACAGTAGAGCTGGAATAAATATTAATATTATATTCTTACTACTACACAAATGTTGTCTTTTTTTTGGTTTGGATTCTTTTTCCTTTAAGCAAAAAGCTGCTCATTGCTGAGCAGAGGAAGTTGTGCAGAACAGTGCTTCCCCACTGACCTGCCGATTATGGTGCAGCTGCTTTGCATTTTGATGCCACTCTAGCTTCCTTTGTGCTTTGCTTGTTCAATCATTTTTGCTTGTTACTCTTAAAGCTGTGAACCCAGTGGATCAGAGAAAAGACATCCATTTGGGACTGCAGGCATAGCTGATCTTTTTCATCCCCCTTAAAAATTAATTATCATAACAGGCATCTGGTAAAAAAAAAAAGAGATCATGGACCAGTAAACAAGCACGTCTTCACCAGCTGAGACATTAGGAAAACATCACATTTCTTATTTGATCCAATTAGCAGCTTTTTCCCCTGACAATGATTTCTTACATACTTAGGCTATTATATACAATTTGGTAATATGTGGAAGTATTCATCATGCTTGCATTCCCTGACACTAATCCTGTTTGTAGATTCTCCTCACTTTCTCTTTCCTAGGATTTAGAGTGGAGATTCCTGACTGTAGCTTGTGCAGAGCAATGGCTGGATTTTAGCTGTAAGCGATGCCAATCCATGAAGCAATAGAGGCAGAAAGACAGCACTGGTCCTAGCTTTACAGGTATCATAATTTTTGTCCATACCTTGTCCAACTGTGCCCACAGTACCTTAGCTGAGTTGCACTCTCTATCCTTAGTGGACTCTTTGCTAACACTTGGAAATCTCCATTTCTTATTTGCTCCAACTCCTAACAGAGATATTGTCCAAATACAATTCCCGAATCTGAAATCTCAGCCTAAATCTGCTGCTGTCAAAAATCCCAGTGGGTAAATTGCAGTCTCTCATTTTGGTTACTGCTAAGGTTTACCCTTTAACTTCATTAGGAACACCAGCAAACAAAAGATCTGCATTAATTGGTCTAATAAACGTTTCACCTAGAAGAGAACAGTTACGACAACTCTATAACGATGCAAGATCTGAAAATCATCACAGGCCCAATATAGAGGATCATTAGACAGATCTATGCTTTCCAGGATCTGAGCCAGTCTGCAGCTGATCTCAGGTTAACTGGCAGAGCTTTCTTTGCTATAGTTTTACATATTACTGAGCACCTGTACTGAAGTGGGAGAACAATGGGAGGAAGAGGAAAATAATGGGTTTATGAACCCTAGGGGAGAATCGAATTGGGAAGAGAAATG
>VWYK01096413.1:14560-36480 GCA_013399775.1 Semnornis frantzii
AAAAAAAAAGAAGCCACAAAGTATTTTGTGCAGCAAAGTCTTGTACGGTTAATAACACATATTCAGTCACTCTGCAATCTTATGAGAAATTTGGTAGGGAAAGTTCTTGCACAACTTGGGATGGAGGAAGGATTTAAAAATCTCACAGAAATTCTATTTAAACTTCATTTCTCAGTGCTCTTTTGATTAGAAAAACATTTAGAAACATTTCAGGTTGATTAAGACAGTGAATTCGATGTAAAAAGTTTTTATTTTCTGGAAAAAAAAAAAATCAACAGTGAAGAAAAATAATGTGATTTGTTATGCAGTGTAATGACCTACTGCACTTTGCCAGGAATGTGATGCTGAAGGAATAGGTGCAAAGACTGCATGTTGATATCAGACGTGTAGTCATTAAGAAAGAAGAAAAAGGAAGGTCCAGCACTAAGGAATTAATGCACTGTTGCCCAAGGGCTATATTCAAATACATTTATTTTTTTCATTTTGTAGTTTTAACTTTGCTGAACCCATCTGTTATTTTAATTTATAAATGCTTTGCTCTTCTGTCCTCTGGGTGCTTTTTCCCTGTAGTGGGGTGGGTTTTAAGAATTTTTTTCCTTAGCTTCTCACTAAAATGTGTGAGGTCTTCTTGAGGTGCAGATTGCCAATTAAGGTAACATTTATCCTGGGACCCTGTAGAAGTTGGAGCTTTATCTTTGCAGGGCCACAGATTGAACTGTGCTGTGTCCTGCAAGGGAGATAATACAAGGATCCTCTGCTCAGTCTTTCTGCATGATTCACTTGTTCTTCCATGGAAGAAAGCATTGATGTTCTTGATGTCAAGTTGGGTTCTATTTCTAATAGCTGCATACATTAGTTGGCAAGTGATGAGTTTTGATAATACGGAAGAAAAGCTCCAAACCCTCCATGATGAAAGAATCTTTACCAGGTGATTCTGCCTTCTATTTTCTGAGATGACTGGTGTGGGTGACTAAACTGGTTCTGTGTTCAGAGAAGTGACATTTGTTCCCTTTCTATTGTCAACTGAAGTCTGATGCCAGCACAGCTAGCACACAGACTGGGGCCATCTTGAGTCTCTAACAGTGATAGCATTGTATGGAATGACTCCTTCCCACATATGCCATGAAAATCATCTCTATTTGTTTTGCACTGAAAATAGTGTTAAAGTTTCTCAGGATCAAAGTTCTCTTCCAGGCCCTGCTGTTCACTGTATGACTTCACTTTGTCTCCATAGACTCTTTCGGGTTCTATTTCTCTATCTGCATAATGTGGACAATGACACTCATTCATTTAGAACAGCCCTTCAATATCCCAAAGCAAAAGCAAAAATATTAATCACTGAGATATGGGTGATGTAAAGTGATGATTTTTTTTTTTTTTAAACAAGAAATATCTCCCTCCAGTAGATTTCTTTATGGTTTGATTCTTTACCATGATTTGTATGAATTATAGAGCACTCATCTTATACCTTGGTATTCAGAATAATGCAACATACTTACTAGAAATCCACCTAAGCAATTACTTTTCTGATCTATTGCCAGATTCTTTTCATATCAGCTGCAGCAGCTTGCAAAACCCAACAAATAACATTTTACATAGATTTGTAGTCTGTATTCAATTTTATCTGATTATTTTTAGCACAGTGATTTGAGAATCCAAATTACAGCTAAGAAAATGGAAAATTCATTTTCCAACAATGCCTTAAGCTTCACTAGCATTTTAGAGTAGAACATTTCTGTGATGGCCTTTGATTCAATCCAGGCTGAACGAAAGACATTTCATCACCACAGAATGCATTTCTTTATTTGCCTTGGATCTATGATTCTGTCAGTATTGAGAGAAAAGAAAAATCAATGCTGCACTATAAACCTCGGGCAGCCCCTGGCCAACGTGGTCAGCATGGTGTGAGCAAAGGAAATGGCAGGGGAAAAAAATTGACCGCTCAGCAATAGTGTGGCACAGTAACGGACAAAGCTCTGGGCTAATAACAGCTTGCAATTACACATGGAAAGCCAAAGCTTGTAGGGCATTCAGTACGAAGGGGATGTAATACAATTTATTGAACCACCGGTTAGAGTTCTGCAGCTTCTCAATAAAAAAAAAAAAAAAAAAAAAAAAAAAAAAAAAAGAAAAGAGCTGTGGACCTGTACTGCTTAAAAGATAGACTTATATGGTGCCAGCAGGGGAAGGAGACTTGAAGAAAGCAGAAAGACCTTCCTTTTTATGTCTTGGATAGTGAGCAAGTGGGAGAATGCAGCCTATTTATGCTTTCTAAAAATACACCAGCGAGGCTTAAAGGGCCAGTCCGTGCTGCCACTGCTGCCATTGCCTGGCTGCTGCTGCTGCTGCCTGCACACGCTCCTGAGTCCTGCATACTGGAATGGACAGATGTAACTAGGCACTGCATTTTAATTCCTTGTACATGCTGCACCTACACCAACAGCACACTATGTGTCCAGCCGTTCAGGAAGAGGGGGAAATGTGACATGACAAAAATCTCTGATCAGATGCAGTAATTTACCCAAACAAAGCGAGAAACTTCAGTAGAAGAAAGTGTAAAAAGTTAAAATACTAGTAAAATAGGAGTAAAAGTCTTGACCTACAAAGAAGAATAATTGATAAGCATGGTCTTGAACAGATAGAAAGCGAAACTTTCAACTAAAGCCAGTTTTCCAGCAGCCCAAGCAGGTGGCAGTGTTCTTGGGTTGGCCCAGCTGTAGTTGTGAAGACCAGTCCTCCAAGCTGAGGCTGACTACCTCCTGCCCACCCGCAAGATGCCCTTTGCCAGGTGAGACAGCTGGGGACACTGTCACAGCCCAGAGGTACGGCACAGCCTCAGCCTTGAGCACTGGCCCCACTGGACTTTACGCATCCACCAAGAAGGAGCTGGGTTTGTTGGGTATAAGCAGTTAGAGAGCAGTCCTAGGGAAATGCTGCACCCTTTTCAACATGCCTTTACATTTATTTGTGGGTCAGTTGAGGCAGCTTGACAACCTTTGGGAAGGCAACAGCACCCATTTAGGAAGCTTAGAGAACACTTGGAATGCCCAGGGGAGTGCTCGCCTCGGAGAAACCTCTGCACAATACCAAACTCTGGTCTTTTTCTGCCTGTGTTTATTTAGATGCACATTTACTAGTGAACAGATTATCTCTTGGCATTAATTTTGAGCATTTCACATAAACACTGACAAAACAGCAGTAGGTTGTTCAAAGCCAGGATTTAGAGTTAGGGTCCATCCTTTCCCCAGAATCAGTAATATACAGCTGGAATTTCAATACCACCTAACCTTCGGATCCTGCACTTTCTGGAGGACCCTGGTCTTTGTGGGGTTGCACAGATCTTGCAATTGCCAAGAAACGTGGTTTCTTCAGTTTTTATCTTATGTTGAAGTCCTGAGTATTACAACAATGTGGTAAAGTGTGCATAACAGTGAAATAACAGCCACAGTGTGCCTAAGTATTGTGTGTTCTTAATCGAAGACATCAAACTTTCCTCACAATGCAATACAGCTAACAAGTGGCTCTATGGTCATAAGTAACAGCCAGATATACCTCTGTCATGAGAACCTAACTGTTAGATGCTATCTGGCCCACAGACACATCTGCTTTATCTGAAATTTTGTTCTTAGGATTCCAGACTAAATATTTCATCCCTTCACATTTTCACTCAGCGAAACTGGTCTCGCGCTGTAAGGTTGCCTCTTCAGGTTTCCCTTGCATGGGAAGCAGGCTTCACCCTGCACATCACCTCTGATGACAAAGTGCCAGAATTACGACAGGATCCAGTTCATCTTTTGTGACAATTATGGCAGGGTCCCGTAACTCTATTCCCTGTGTGATAAAACCAGCCTCTTGCCAAGCACTGCAGTCACTTAGCAAATCCCTTGCTCCTTATCACAATTAAGTCCTTCTACATGACATGGTGCAAGAGATAAGGGATTTGTATGTGAGAGATGAAGCAATCGCTGGAGTGCAGTGGCACTGGGTGTGGGGGCTGTGGTGCAGGACGCCCTGCTTTAGCCCTGGCACAGAGGGAGCCCCTCGCCGGTGACTCCGCTTTTGCAGCCATTGGGATGGGGGAGGAGGATGAGAGTGCTGACCATTCCCAATGTCACCTGCAGAGAGCCATTAGCCCGCTCAGCCCTCTATTCCTACATGCTGAATCAAATTAATCTAACAAAACCAGATGACCTGCGAGCTCAGCTTGCCTTACAGCAAAGTCAAACGGGAGCGAGGGGCAGCAGCAGGAAGCGAGGCGGGGAGGACCCATGCTGTCCCTGCAGCCCCTCGCTATGGCCTCCTACGGAGCTTCCTCTCTCGCCGGCTGTCACGTCCATGCACCTCAGCCACCTCTCCCTCGGCAGCCAGGCTAACCCTCTCTTGTCTACCTTGCTCTGGCTGTGCACTACCCCCTCCATTACACACGTCCACACACACAGAGAGCTGCTGACCTAGAGGTGTTAGCCACTCCGCAGCTGCCGTTCTTCTCACATTAATCTATAGGAATCAATGGACATTTCATTAGAGTAATCAAGTGTGGATGCATCCCGCATTTATATCCTGCGCCTCCCCCCTCCCCACAACTGCTTTCACAGGCTAATTGGTCCTACAGCAAAGACTATGTGGATATTTTTCCCTACCGATGAGTGTCAAGAGCAGTTTTTTACTGCTGGTTGAAATACCTATCAATAGAGAGGTAGTATAAGAGCCCTCACCCATCAGGCTCCGGTGCTGATGCTAATATGTTATGTAGTCTCTGCTCTCACATGACCAGCTCCCTCCTTTACGCCTTTATCCCACAGCACTGCTTCATTTACATTTACTCTGACAAGAACTAACCTGTTGCATTTTTCTTTTTTAAAACAGTGATTGCAAGACTTACAATGTCTTGCTCAGGTCACTATATGCCAAGCTTACACATTCATATTTCACCAGTAGTATTTTTATTTTCAGTCAAATCTCTTTCTCTTTCTTACTGTGGTATTTTTATTATTTCTTCTGATATTTTGTGGTTTATATGAACACTGGTGTACAGTGGCCCCTCCTGAATGGTACTGGCAACAGCATTGTTTACAGCACCTTTCGTTGTCTGGGAGGGGATGCTCTACTCGCCTCCACAAAGGCAGCAGAGGTTTCATAGAGCTCAGGAGGCCTGAGAAAGATCAAAAGAGCTGCTGTCCCTAAGATATATATATATATGTGACAGGAGGCTGGTGACTGAGGAGTCCTTACAGTTGGGGGACCAAGGGGTCCATTTTGGTGAGAATGAGAAGATATAACAATACTTGTTTGAACAACAAGTTTGAAAGTGAGATCTTGGAGTTTTCATTCAAGTATAATTTAAAAATCTTTCTACAGGAAGGTCGACACCTAACAACAAGAAAGAGGCCCAGAGGAGGCCACAAAAATGACCAGAGGACTTGAACCTCTCTGCTTTGAGGACAGACCAAGTGAGCTGGGATTGTTCACTCACTTTTTACTCACAAAAATGCTGCAGCAAAGATGAGCGTGATGTGAAGTTCATCATAGCATACCATCACTACACAGAGTGCTCGGCCTGAGGAACCTCCAAGGAGGAAGACAGAGCTGAGGAGGCAACAGTGGTGGGAATTTTGGCCTTCTCTTGCACAGGCAGCTAAACTTTTCACTCTTGGTAACAAATTTTGACCATTACAAAGATGAGTTGTATTCAAAATCACTGACTTCAGAGAAAGCTCATAGCTCTGGTATGTTATTGCTCACCTTTCAAACCATGTCAGACCTGGAAAAAGAAGTATATTTTCTAGCCAGAAAAACACTTGGGTGAAAGAGATTCAAGTGAAAATATCTCTTCTTTGTCCTGTGTTTAGAGCTCCTACCAAGAATTACATGGATTCATCCCAGGTGAAAGCATGGACCTATTGGTATTGGCTGTGGGTGGTGCAGTATGTCAGTTGTAAAATGGTTGGGTATATCACAGGGATGTGGAATTCCTTCTCCCTTCCTGCCATTTCCATGTGGCATGCAATTTTCAGTTTTGTTTAACTGATACTACTTTTTTTTTTCTTTTTAAAAAAAAACCAACCTAAATCCTTCTTTTTGCTTATGGCCAAATTCATGAAACTGCAATGCAGAAAAATGAACCTGCTGAAGGGGATTGACCTCAAATGTTCAAGAACAGGTCTTTCAAGACTAACGAGAGAGTTTGCATCTGCTTTTTCTGCCAGATCTCTTTCCTGAGGGCACACTGCATAATGCAGAAAGAGCTATGTGAAAAGTTTGGTGCAGAGGATGAAAACAGGACCATTCGGCTGGTTTACAAAGGGATGAAGTTATCTTCCCCTTCTCCCTCCCCTCCCCACATTTTTCACTGTAAGTGAAAATGAAACTTGTGCTTTTCAGAGGAAATGGCTGCTAAAGGTTAAAGGGTAAGTCTTCCTTGCTGCAAGCATACATTTTTGCAAGCTGAATCTTAACCATGTGGCTAGCAGCACTCACACTGTAATAACTGCAGAGAGTATGGAAGAAGGCTAGGGAAATGGAGGGCAAGATCATCAAAAGAACATCCCAAAATTGATTGGTCTGTTCTTTTTTTCTCTGCTTCATTTGCGTTCTGGCCATCTCCTTTTTCCTATCACACATTTCACTTCAGAAAGAAGATCACTATCTGGAGGTGGAGGGCATGGAGCTGTGTCAGGGAAGGGCAGTCACTGTGCAAGGGAGTAAGAGCATCTCTTCAAGGCTGCCATGTGGTTGTCTGTGAGGGAAGGTAAGTTTGGGGCAACAGGTAACTGGAGCCTTGACTCCTTGTCCCGCCGTACCAACCAGTGAGCATATTTGTGCAGCAGATGTGCCCACATAGAAATATGTCATACATCATCACCCACTGGGAAAAGAGCAAAGGGAGGCAACAGTAGCTGATGCACACTCCACCTCATCTCTCTGCTTCTGATGAGCGTCATTTGGTTCTTGGGCTTTTCCTGGTCAAGCAACCCATGGTGATGGTTCTGAAACTAGTTTCCTGGACATTTAGATATATTCTGCTTAGTGTGATGCTCTGAGGAAGCATTTGATCCCCAGTAAACATGCTCAGTAGTATCCACGTGGAATTAAAGATACTCCTGGATAACAACCTCTTGTATTAAATATAAAGCAGGATGAACAGGAGTCCAATAAAAAACACTCCTTCTGGCAGCACGTTGTTTGCTGAATGCAAATGTGGGCAAGGTGGAGTATACTAACACAGAACATGAATAGAGAACGAGGTAGTGCAGATGTATAGCTATAAAATTTAAAATAATTTAGTTTTAAATGGAGACAATTATAAGACAGCAATTCTGGATCTGAGGGGTCGTCAGCATTTTCTTATTCACTCTCTCCCACTTGTTCCTCCAAAATAAACACTGGATAAACCCCTGGGGAGTTGGTGATGGGGGTTGGTGTGTTCAGCTAGGAAAACTTAGTCTCAGTGAAGCGCTATCCCAAGGGATGCAGAGTGGGATGGGCAGAGGGATGGCTGGGAAACGGCTATGGATCCTCAGGTCAGGGCAAGCCCAGTTTGCAGATGGTTGCAGGTGCCATGTCTCCTCTGGACAGGTCCTGCAGCCACTCCAGGGCCACAGACTGCCTGATGGCAGGCTCTGCTCCTTGGCTTCAGGGCCCTGCTTTCCCAAGAAGCCTCTCTGCCTTGAAACATCACAGGAACAGTTGTTGCTAGTTTGGTGTTACTCCTAACCAGGAAAGACCATACTAATTTCCTTCTAAGAAAGTCAATATAGACCATGTTTAAGAAGCTCCTTGTGCTTGTTCTGTAAAGCAGCTCTTGGAAAACATTCTAGTTTTAAGGTATATCTATAAGTTCACATTAGGAAAAAAACCCAAGGAAACCAGATCATTTTTTCTGACTTGGACTTTCTGTTATTCAAGTCAGTTAATTGGCTATGTAGGTCAAGTCTCAGATTTCAGCAACATCACTGCACCTTTATGCCTCTGACCTCCATGGAGCTGCTTTGGTTTACTAGCCAGGGACAGGTAAGAATCAACTTCCAAATACACACCTCAGCATTTCTCCACCTCACTACAAATGTAGGTACTCATTCTCTTTCTCTTAAGATTGCAACACATGTTTTTAATTTGCTGTGTGAATCTTCACTGAACTTTACTCCAAGTGTCACAGATGTGATCTCAAGGATTACTGAAAAAGGGTCTGCACAGATTTTAACTTTTTTATGAAATGCGAAGGAAATCACTAGGGCTTTTATCTTGCAGTGAGAATATCACAAATTTCAGTTCTAACTGATCTCTCAAAGTCAAGTAATTTCTGACAAAACCAGAGGAGTGTCTGTGTTGATCTATAGTAGAAACAAAGTTGTGTTTGACATTCTCAGTGTGAGCTGGCTTGATGGAGTCGCCTGATTCTTTCAGATAAGTTTCTTGTGTAGGTTGAGATACTTGAAGGGTACACTAAGATCATTCTTAAGTGGTTGGATGCCCAACCAAGAATCAGAAATTACTTTTGTTTTCTTCTCTATGACAAATGAATGTGTTGTCCATGTTTTTCTGACATCAGAGATTCCCTTTCTTCTCACAAATACACAAATTATTTACATCCAGATGCACAAAAATTGTGTGCTAAACACCTTTTCCTCTTAAAAGTGACCAAACCACGAGTCAAAGGATGAGGACATAGAAAAAGGATGCTCTCTTTCACATTGTATTGTTAGCTGTGCTCAAATGTGAGAGCTGGGCTGAGAAGTTTTGAAGACAGTGATACTCATAGGCTGTACCTGTGCAGCATCTAGGGCACAGAGGTCCCAGCCAGTCTGTGTGGTTTCTGAGTGCAAATAAGAAGCAAACAGGTGAATGAGCAGTTTCATGAACTCAGTCAGAGCATTTCTGAACTCTCATTTTGGTATGAAGGTTGGAAAATGGCACACTGGCCTTTGCCCTGACTATACTAAGGGGAATCTGTGTATTACTGGTATCAGTCACTGGTGAGACACCAAATCCTGCATATTTCAATTTCCCTCCAGTTCAAGTATCTGCTTTTATTTTTGCACTGCATATTTGAATTTCTTCAATCTATCTCAGAACATAGCTTCTAAGATGCCAGCCTCACCCAATATGCAGCCAACAAGGTAGCTGAGGGCTGCCCAGGCTTCTTTCTTTTCTCTACTTGCTCCTGGGTGTTCAGACTCACTCTTTTTTCATGTATTAGTCATTTCCTGTGCAAGTTAAATTGAGTGGCCTATCTTATGACTACTTGGACTCAGTTTTGCCCTTTTTCTACAGATCTTCCCTGCTAATGCCATCTGCACTTGCAGAAATACCTTTTTTGGAAGCCCCTTTTCCCCAGAGTGACTCTACAGGGCAGTGCATATCCTGTAACTGTAATTAAAAAAACCAAACAAAAACAAACCCCCCCCACATTTCCAGGTACATAGACACTGCCAAGAAGAGAGTGGAGCTGCTGACAAAGTTTTCGTATGTAGTATTGGAAATAATTATATAAATAATTTAATTCTACTTCTATAAATGAATAAAAATCATAGAATGGTTTGGGCTGGAAGAGACCTTAAAGATAATCAAGTTGCAACTACACTGTCATAGGCAGGGACACTTTCCACTAGACCAGGTTCAAAGATCAAGGTTGCTCAAATAAATGCACTATAAGAACTATACTGAGATGTCTAGAAATTCCCTTTTCCCCCTTTATCTGAAACACAGATAGAAGAAGAGGCAGGCCAGGGAAAGGGCACTTTAAAACACACCAGTTATGTCCAAAGCCTAGGATTATATGTTATTCAGAATGTACAAAGCCTCTACAGCTGGTTATCACTAGAACCTGTCTGGGGATGTGGATTAGACAGCATCATCATCTATGTCTTAATCAACTTGCTGATGGTCTTCCTTGAGTTTTAATAGCTGAACGGATCACAAATGTCTTCATTTTCTGCCTTGTGAATCACCAGTGCACTGGAATAATGCAGAATACTACTATGTGGTAGCCATAGAAACCATGGTTATCAATATAGAGTCTTGAAAATAAGTATAAAAGTTTCTGTTAAGTTACATGCTACTCTTTAAAGAAGATTTGTCATAGCACTTTATTTTGTCAAAGAGAATAAAGCATTTTGTTACTCTGAAAGATATTTTGGTGTCTTGATTGTAACAGAAAAAAACAGTACTCTGAGAAAGAGCAAAGCTGTTGAGAACTCATGTGAGGGGTAAGAGTCTTGGGCTAACAGCAGAAGATGGAAGCCATTAAGGTTCCCTCCAGGACAGGTTCTAGACAGGGCAAGGTAAGGGATTATATTAATCCCTGTCCCATTTACAGACCCTGCTGGCCTTCAAAAGGCATTCTTGAGCTGAAGAGATGAGAATATTCCTACTGTTGGATCTGTTAAGAGGCTCTTTATAAAATGTCACAGAGCTGGTTTAGAGAAAATAGATCCACTTCCTTTGATCTGACTCGAGGCTTTTGGTAGTTGTTGGGGTTTGTGTGTTTGCTGATGGCAAGAAGAAAGGCTCTGAAGTGGTCGAAGTGGAAACTAATCATGCTGATTCTGCTATGCTGGTAGCCCTCAGACTTGTGCCAAGGCTTCATTCCTCTGACAGAACTCTTCCACAAAGGCCAGACAGTGAAAATGAACACAAAAATCAAGACTTTTCACCATCTGTGAAAAGTCATATCACATATGTCTTCCATATCACATATGTCCTTAACTATAAACCAAAACTGATTGCTATGAGGAGCATCCAATCTGCAGAGCAGCCTTCTTGCTTTCCCCTTTGCCCAGGGGTGACAGAGTGACCCCTTGGTCAAACTTTCTTTTCTAACCACATTTCTAACCACACCTCCTTCAAAAAAAAAAAAAAAAGGCAATCTCTTTCAGCAGTGAGATTTTAAGGTGGATCAAAAAAAGAATGTCTTCAGAGCTTGCAGTGTGCTTATGGCTTTACCAAATTGCTGATGGCTCTCACCATTCCAAGTAAACAATAACAAAGGAAGTGCCAGGACTATTGGTCTCCGATTTGCAGATGGCTGCTCAGCACTGCTCACGTTGTTGCAGGAGGCTGCAGGGAGGGTGTCCAGTTGTCAGGCTTCCTCCAGTCCCTGGCTATTTGGTGCTGGGGCTGGGCACAAAGCCCCACCACACAGGCCCTGAGTTACAACAGCTCGCTGGGCCACATACTATCATTTGTATTTACAGAAGTTGGTGGACTTTCCTCCTCAGCTAGATAGGCTGACGGCCTCAGAGACCGGCTTTGAGTTTTTAGTGTGAACAAATCAATGAACTACAAGGAAAACTACAAAAACAACAACAAAAGAAATGGTTTCTGAACATTACCTGCAAAGCCACACAGTTTTAAAAGAAAAATCTCTAACAAAAAGGACACCAGGTGCAAGACAAAGGAAGAAGTTCCTCCCATAGATCTGTGCAAAACCACAAAATGGTAGGTTGCTGCTTATTGCATACTGTACTTACTCTGAATAAGAAGAGTCATTTTTAGACTGTTTCTGTCCCTTAAAAGAGTTGCCAAATAATTTGTAATGGAACTTAGAAAAACTAGTTTTTGAAGTTGGCTTGTGAGCCACTTTTGTGCTGGCCCTAGAGGAAGAGGATGGCCTGAGCAGTTCCCAGGCAAGGCGAAGTGGAGTAGGAATATGCAGATGGAATTCAAATTAGTTTTGATCTCTGAGCCAAATTACATTTGATTCACATGTGACCAACCCTACCCCATGGAGGACTAAGCAAGGGAAAGGCAGAACAGGAAAGCACAAAGGTAACTTGAATAGCTTGACTACAAACATTAATAAACAAATGTTTATTACTAATGATAATGATTCCTACTTCTTATACAACACTGAAAATAGAGAGCACTGTGCAAGCATTAACCAATCAACAACCTAATTAATCATTCAAGGTCCCAAATAAACAGTGGAATTAAGGCAAGTGCTCCACTGGACCTGCACTGCTGTGGAAGGAGTCTGCATGGAACTTGGAAAGCAGCATCAAAACCTTTACCCCCTACTAGCCACACACATCCCACGTGCGCAGAGCCACCTGATCCTTTGCTAACATTTGGTTGGCAAGTTTGAGACAGAGCAGGCTCTGAGAATCCTGGAAACATTCACTGTCAGGTTTGACTGGGCTTGGGGCAACCTGATCCAGTTGAAAATGCCTCTGCTCACTGGGGACAGTTGGACTTTTAAAAGGTCCCTTTCAACCCAAACCATTCTATGCTTCTATTCCAAGCAACACCTTTGATGGGTTTTCAAAGACGGAAGGTGCTAAGTGGCAAAAAACACAGAGAGAACAACTCTTGTCTGAAAAACACTGAATAAATACTTGAGCCATTTGCTTAATAAGACAAACTCTCATTTGCCTGGAAAGCTACTAAGCTCTATGTTGGCATTTCTGCTTTGCCAGTCAACACTACAGGTTCACAAACTAGGTAGAAGTTCAAATGCCACACGCTGAGTCATGCAAGAAACCTCAGTGTACTAACAGGGCCCAGAGGCAGCATTTCTCAGCTCCTCCCTGCACAGCAATGCTACCTGGCACCGAGTCCCACAGAGGGGTTCAGGGAGGGACTGTTGTGAAAAGAATTAACTTGCTGAGGTCATTACAGGTTTCCAAGGATTCTGGCCTATGTCCAGCCTGACAAGCAATGTTTTGCATAGTTTCACTCTAGTATAACTGTTTTAAGTTCAGACTTAGCTTTAGCTGCTGCAGAATGGGCTGTGAAAGGCTGTAAAGCAGTTGTTGGTGAACTTGGTTCTCTGCTGCTGAAACCACAGGGGGGAAGGAGGTCAGCACAGCATGCTGTGAGCAGCCCTGCTGCTCTCCTGCTTCCACACTGCCTCATATCCAGGGCAGCTCCTTGTCTCGTGGCAGGCTGAGTTTGGGCCTTGTCTGAGCAAAATGCATAGGTGGCACAAAAACTAATCCTGAATCGTTTGTTCAGAGGTCCAAATAATGTAAGGGCCATTGGTTTTGAGCCACTGATGGACACGGAGTATACAGATATATGTAAAGAGTCAAGATTTTTTTCTTTACAATAATTAAGAAGGCTACTATGCCATATATTCTTGGCAGTTAGTTCTTCTTACAGTAATGTTATTTTAAAATATGTTTTAATTTATTTTGAGATGATCAATTCTGGCTTATATGGAAATAGAGGTGCTTCCAGTTTATGAAAGGTTTGCTATGTATTTTTACACATTTGGCTTCTTAGATGTACATCAAATACAATATTCTTCAACATATATAACTTTAAAGTTTTTGAGTCTGAGGTCCAAATTCATTATTGGTGTAACTGCTGTGGCAGCAACCAGCAATCTGACCCAGATTCTGGACTTTAGACAAATTTTATCATCCCCAAGGATTATGCAGACGTTACTTATCAGAAGGAGAATCCAATCACCTCTCTCTGCCCCTTGTCTAAGAAGTGGACTTTGTAGCCATATGCAGCAGTGGATACCTTGTCTGGGAAAAGTCTCAGAGTGATGTATAATAAATGGGACTCACTGGATCTGAGCACTAGGAAGCAATTGTGTTGCCTTGCTTCTGTGTGTAGTGGCATATGTGAATGAGTTGAGTGTCACAGAGATTTGAAGACAATCAAAGCTTGAAACTGCATGGTTTCTATCTTACTCGTGTAAGTTCCTGATTTTCACTGATCTCTATTCCCTAAATCTGGACATTTGGCTACTGGAAAGACTGAAGTAGATCTTAACTCCACCTTTTACCAGTCTCCAGTGCTTATAGAATGCATTGCTTTGTTTTAAAGTAGTGATGAAACTGAAGGGGAAGCTCTATTTTTAAACATTCCAAAATACATGGAGAATTTAAAACCTGGCCTGTACTTGGGTTTACATTTGCATCTTGGGCTCCCCTTTTTATTTCATAGGCAAGTAATTGATCCATGTAAAGTGCTTCTACCTCACACTGAGAATGGCAGCATGATTTGCCTCAATATTTTATATTAACAATTCCTGGCTTTCATGTTTTATTAATGTTAGCCTGAGACATTGTGTGTTACTGTTTAATTGCTTACCTGCAATTGCTTCTGTACTTAGCTGCCTTGAAAAAGAGATGAAGTATGGGGTGCTTATTGTCCAAAACACAACTGGATTTCAAAACTGAACCCTTTCAGTTCAATTTCATATATTAGAATTTATGGCTGTTGGATGCCATTCACCCCTAAGATGAAGCCCATGCTCCAGCTGTCGATTCACGCCATTACTGAAAACATCTGTGTGATTTAGCCAGGACTGACTCTTTGCAAGCTCTCAAGGAGACTAATAATATTCATCCCAAACATGAGGGAGGAGAAGTGAAATGCCTTTATGTAATTGCTAAGGAAAAACACGCCTCACAGGTTTGAGAGATTTAGACCTTCTTTCAAGTGTGCTGCATACAGGTATTTTCAGACAGAATATGAAAACATCTTGTCTCAGTTGCATTTCTTTCAAATGATTTAGACAATCTGCAAAGGCATTTCTCTTGTACCCAGATACTTTGTGTACCTTTTCTATTTTTGGCTTAATGGCTTTCCTGTTTAAATCAGTGCAAAACATCAGCTAAGCAAAACTGCATTTTGCAGATCCACAACTGAAGTGTTAACATATTGTGGTTGTAGAAAGCATAAAAAGGATAGACCAGAGGAAGGGAAAGAATTTTCATTAAAAGATTAATTAGGCAAAACAAGGCAATAAAAGAGACTCCAAAAGGCTCACTCTTTAGAGATTTCCATAACTGTGCTCTTTAGAAATGAGTTTAGTCACTCAGAGGAAGAACCGACAGGCAGATGAGGAAGTGGTCAATAGAAACAATAACTGACCACTGCATTACAGGGGTATCTCATACACATCAGGCCCAATATCCGGATTGCTAAAGTAATGCAATAATGAATCCTGACCTGTGTTTTGTATCACTGTGGTGAGTTTCTGAGATCTTGTTCTATTCTGGGGAAAAAAAACCCAGTTCTGCTTCAGTTTTTTCCCCTTCATCTAGGGGTGGCTAACATACATATAGGATGTGTATTTTAGAGGTCAAATAAATCAATAAAAATCAAAACAAATTGGAGATATGGTAAATGAACAGTTTGATGTTATTAACTGAGTCAGAACAATCAGTTTCTTTTTTTTTTCCCCCCTTGTGTGTTCCTCAAAAGCTTTAGTGGAATAAACAACGGAAAAAAAAAGAATATGCAAAGTATCTCGTCTCTTCCCATGTGTAATAAAATGAAAACAAATGTTCTGACTTCTACAAACTCCACCACATCAAATTAATAATGGAAAACATCACATCAAAGCACTCTTTGTGCTCAATAGCCTGTGGCACATTTGGACTCATCAATAGATGTTCAACAATATTACAACTTGTTTAAATCTTGGTAAAGTAGTGTTATGTACTATTGTTATTGACTTTCTTTTTCTAATTATCACCCAAAGGTGACAGATGATACAGCACTAATGATCAGACTGTTTAAGAGCTGAATCAGCTTAGAATCCCGACTCATTAAACCTCAACAGGACTAAAAAGATTCCTTGCTCTGTAAGTCTAAAAACTTCACTTAGCTGATGACATTTTGGTCAGTTACACAGGACGCACCATCAGGAGATTTAAGGTGTCTTTCTCTGAGAGTATCTTTGAGGATTATAAGGATTCTAGTGCACATAAGTTCCTAAATATTTAAAAGTATGCAAAATGCACATAGCCACCACGATAAAGAATTATATGCAGAACTTGTTTCCATTTGCTGAAGCTTTCCTTGAATCAGTAAAATTGTTCCTGATCTTAATAGAGAGGCAGAAATCAACAGGAATTGCAGCTCCACAGAATTTCTTTGAACTCATTTATCTTGGTCTGTCTGGAAGCAAGGACCACAATGGTACCTCTGTGGTGTGTTGCAGTTCATCTCAACCTCGCACCAGATTCATTATTTTTAATGAAACTAGCCAGTTTAGAGATGCAAGAACACCATGGTATTTTAGCAACATGCTAGTTCAGTCAGGTTTTCTTTCTGTTGCTGCGTTGGGTATATGTTTGGAATGAAATTCCTGATGCTGTTCTTAAGTATGAGAAATTACGACCATGCTGATGGTGGGTGGAGGAGATGCAATGTGACACCTTACATGCCTACATGCTCCAGCTTCTCTCAGGAAGAGAAGCTGGCTCTGAGCATTTTTTAAAGGCCTTGAGTACCAACAGCATCTTCAAGGTCTTTTTGTTCTACTCTACATTGTGTTTGTTCTATTTGATTTGTACCGCTATTGATACTCCTGGAGTAAAAGCTGAAAGACTCACAAATCTGACTCAACTTTCTCACAAACTGATCACTTGAGACAGCAATGAGCACCATTTTAAATCACTCTGACACAAAATAACTATGTTTTCCATTTAAAAATAGTTCAGATGGAAGAACATTATGAGAAAATCATAAATAAGAATTAGTAAAAAATTGATGTCAGGATAGAAGCAAAGTCTGTTTGTTTCCCACAAATGCCATGGTGCCTGCTGCCCAACAATTATACGTGAGCTGGAGGTTTCAGGATACTTGTGAGATGCTTATGCTTTCTCTCTCCTCCATGATTTTATAGCCCGTTTGGGACCTTTGTACACTTATGCTCATTAATCCCCTCATAAAAGGCTTGGGTATCAGGTGCCTCCATGACCAGCATTCAGGCCATTTGAGCAATTAGAGAGAAATACCACAGATCACTCTTAACTCTCTACAAAGAAAACTTTCACTATAAACCTGTGACTCTGACAGCCTACTCTAATGGTGAAGCCACACTACAATCACTCCACCTTATCAATTTTCCCACCAGGTCTCAGGCCAGGTGTTGGAATCCAGCAGAACTTCGATCCTAAGTGTTCACATGGGGAAGTACCACCCTTTTGTCTACAAGAATTTTAGTCTCGGTTACTCTGGTTCAGAAACCAATTTGGGGTATAGCCTCCTGACACGAAAGTACTCTAACACTTTCATTTTTCAGGACTTCAGATTGATTCAAATTAATTTGGTAAGAAATAAACTAAGGCAAAATGAGTAAGTAACCTACACTAGGAACAGAGCACACAAATAAGAAAAACACACATCACAATCACAGCAGAACTGGTGTGGTTTTTATTTTTTTTTTCTTAAGATGCTGTAATAATTCCTGTTTCTACTCCATAAATATTTTAAAAAACAGGAGTTGAGTAGGAGATCTCTACAGCACTCTCATGAGATCCCACCTGGAGTACTTTGTCCAGTTCTGGAGTCCCTATTACAAGAAATATATGGACATGTCATGGATGATCAGAGGGCTGGAGCTCCTCTCCTATGAAGACAGGTTGAGCGAGTTGGAGTTGTTCAGTTTGGAGAAGAGAAGGCTCTGAGGATACCTTATTGTGGCCTTCCAGTATCTGAAGGAGGCCTACAAGAAAGCTGGTGAGGGACTTTTTAGGATGTCAAGTAGTGATAGGACTACGGGGAATGGATCCAAGCTAGAGGAGAATAGATTTAGATTACATGTTTGGAAGAAGTTCTTCACCGTGACGGTGGTGAGACACTGGAATGGGTTGCCCAAAGAGGTGATAAAAGATCCATCCCTGAAAGTTTTTAAGACTGGGAGGGATGTGGCTCTGGGAAACTTGATCTACTGTGAGGTGTCCCTCCGCATGGCAGGGGGTTTGGAAGTAGTTGATCCTTGAGGTCCCTTCCAACCCTGACAGTTCTATGATTCCATGATCTCTGGAGCTAAAAGTAAAGTTTGCTAAGTTTAAACTACGGGATGGGGACACACTAAACTCACATCTTCTGTGGCTGGATTGAGGGACAAAGTATAACACTCTCCATCTGGGAAGTCTCATGCTATCTCTAGCTAGAGGATGCTTGTCCAGAGTAAGTAAAATCCTAATGCATCTAAACTTCCATTTACTTGGCAGTGACCAGAACTAGAAGCACACTAGGGCTATGTATTTTGTAATGAAAGTCTGGATGGTTTTGCTTATCCCTTGTGCATGGCTCAGATGATACATTTTCTAGTAAGTTGTGTTACTTCTTCATACAGAGCTACAGAAGTTAACTTTTAAAATCAGGTAATCGTCACATTGATCTCTATATCTGTTTTTTCCCATGGGAGCCCTACGTTATAATTCAGGACATCAGTTTTCCAATTTTCCAGGTCATGTTCCTGAAGCATAAAGTAAATGAAGCTATTAGATATTATTACAAGGGCAGGATTAGTAACTGAAAACTTCCCTATAAGCTGCCATCTAATAATTTATGCCAGTTTTGATGTTTCCTGGCAACCAGACAAACAGATTAATAAGTCCATAGTCCACCTCTGATTATTCTCTTTCCTCCTATCACCAACTTTTGGACCTTGCAACGTTCATTTTCACTTTGGTGAAATTCACTGGTTTCAGAGAGTCAGTGCAGCACTAGCAGTGGTGCACCAGCCCAGGAAAGATTTTACCCCAGGATTAGATGAAACCCATGTGTTAGAGCAGCACAGCAGCGAAGTGCAAACTGAGCTCTTCGGCCTGACATATGCATAGATTGGCAACACAAAAATACCTTTGGAAGCAATCTTGCCACTTTTAAGCACTTTTGTACCATGAGTTTCTCTGCTTGTGCTCTGTGGATTTGTCTCGAGTCCACAAAAGGTGCCTTATCCTCCTCTCCACTCCTTTTAATGACTACCCACATGCTAAACCCGTCACAGATTCATGAGGCTGTAAACACCGTGCAGTTCAATAAATGCTGTAAATCCCAAATTACACAGCATTATATTTTGGGAAGCTGCTTTGCTTTCTCTCTCTCTTCCCACTGCCCATCCCGNCTCCTGTGTATTTTAGGTAGGTATGAGACCAGGTCCAAAAGATACAGCTGGCTTTAGTTTCATCAAGGGCAGAATAAAAACGCAGTATGAATTCTCTGACTTCCATCTGTGCAGTCCCCAAAGGATGCCAGACACACAGCATTTGAACCCCTTTAACAACTAGAGCTATTTACTTTGGAAGCACAAAATATAAGGACTAAAGATTCCTTTTCAATATTGACATTGAATGGAAAGGTTACCTATTTCTCTGTGAGTCCTTCATAGCAGATTCCTAATGATTCCCACATTTCTCCTTCTCTACATATCTCATCTCTGAAACCTCCAGTTGCAAGCACCATTCTTCTTTGCTGCCTGTCAACATAAGCAATTAATGGCTCCGAAGAGCTGCTTTGAATGACCTGTGTAGTACCACCCACAGGAACTGGCTTAGAGATAGCAGCAGCAAGTAGTTTCATGGGAATCCATAGTGAAGCAGTAGTTTTACCCAGAGGTCGTAATATTTTGGATAAAATTGTGAATGAGTTTTTGGCTGTATGCTATGAGCCTCAGGCTACTTTTAAAATTCTCCCCCAAAGCTTACTCTTTTTTACATGAAGAGGCCATATGTCATAATAAACATCAGGCTTAGGGGCTGCTCGCACTCTAAATGTCAGGCTACAAAGCTACCTTTAATGATTAAATCTCTGCCTTCTTCAAAAGAGAGGTTGAAGGGAGGGATGGAGAAATCCCAAACACAGAGAACCTTACAAATAAAGTGAAGTTTACTACTAACAAAACATATCTTGTGAAAACACACTCGGTGCTTTTCTGTTGGAGCTGCCCTTGATGAAATGTGGGTGTCATTCGAAAGGGACATCATTTCCAATGAATTCTGAAAGTGTCACACAGAGTATTGATCGATCGAGTCTTGCCGTCAGCGTGACCAGGGCCAGCAAAGAGCTATCCCTGTGATCCAATTTTCAGAGCTCACAGACACCTCCAGTCCCAGGCAAATGGCGTCAGCAAGTGGCAGGAGGGGCCTGGGGGAGGGGAGGTGGAGGGAAACATGGAGGGGAGAGTCATTGCACTGTCGTCTGCTTGTCTAAGCATTAAATGTTATTAGCCACAAGTAGGGCATCCCCATTGTGCAGGAAGGCTGCTATATTTCTGGCTTTGTGTTACCAGCAATGCTGAAACATTTGTAAGTCAAAAGTAGGTTCTTATCAGCAAGATGCATCCTGATAAGATCATGCTTTATATGATTACATCAATGTTCGGACAGCTTCCCACTTCTGCCTACAAAGGTGAGAGCACGGCGCAGAGTCGGGTAAGGGCAGCACACGCCGCAAGGCCATTGCTTTCCAAAGACAGCTGCGGCAAGGGCAAGCCATTGGGCACGCTCTGCCATGCTGCTGTGGGTACTACCCACCTGCCCGGCACATGTACTGTTCTGGCATGGGGGTCTGTGACGCAGGTTTTCCCTGAGCAAAACGCAGAGACAGCCTTGGGCTCAGGCATAGTACTTTGGACCTGCCGTTTACGGGGGCTCAGGTACTAACCTACTAATCTTGTAGGAGAAGCCAGAGAGGGAAATAATTGACGCCCATTATGAAACAGAGTAATCTCCAAAGGAAAGCCTTGTCTCAGCCTGAACGACTCCTGGCTGGCTTTTGAAAGTGCTGGTGAGGTGTGCATTGAGGATATCCCCTGCAGTGGCACAATTAGAGATGTGCCTTCGTTTTCTCATGTTATGTGGGGAGAAATATCTAGTGGGATCCTAGCACAACAAACCCTTTGCTGGACCTAGTTCTAGGCACCAAGCACCAACGAAATAACAGGAAAAATAACATAATGAAAAGCAGGGATAAAATGAGAGCAGCCAGTTCAGAGAAATTGGATGATTTGGTTTTTTTATGAGGCTCAGGTGAAACTACAGCAGGTAAGGGAAGAAACATGAAATGGGATGAATGAATTACAAGTGCACACCTGTAAACTGTATCCCAACTCATCGTTACTCACAGCATATGTTTCCTCCTGCTGGATTGCTTCCTTTTGGTACCAAGCAACACAAAGTCTCTTTCAGTACTTTTGTAAGAAAATTAATTACTTTCTTAATAATTATTTGTGTATTAAAGTAAACCCAGCAACTGAAATGTTCTATCAGTTATTTTTGGTATTGACATTATCACAAAAGCAGAATGGATGTATTTGATAGAAAGTGAGTTTCACTGGAAACATTGATAGCATTTAAAAAAAGAACCTCCAAAGTATCAAGAATCATTTAAAGTCATTAAAATTATTGAAAATAAAATAACCCCCACAGTTTCTGTTCAACTTCAGTATTTATTAACATCTGGGGAGAAAACCGATTTTCTAGTGGAATTTATGAAAGAGGTGTTAGTGAAAGGGTTTTCACTGTTTCTGCTTCTTAAATAAATTTTAAAGAAAAGGAAAAAGCAAGTGCTAGTCAAGTTGAGACAAAAGGTATTCTACAGTACTATGGGATTTTCAGCTATTTTTTAATGAACAGAAAATACTAACACCAGTTTCTAACGAGATTTTGCATGTAGACTCCCAACACTGACATGGAACTTTTTATTCCCAATGATACTGTACTTAACTGGCTCATTTTAAGATTGGTGTCTAAATCTGCAAGTATCTCTGCTAAATATAAGGAATATTTGAGTGAGTAGCACAGAAAAATCAAGGCTCTGGAACAAGTCATTCACATAATTTCACATGGAAATTTGTGTGGGTTTCCCGCCCCCCTCCCCAGTTTCCTATAAATTAGATATTTTACTTTAAAAAGCAGTTAATGAAACTGAAATTCTTGAGAGTCACGCAGAATGTACGTTCTACACTTTGCACTGTGAATTCACCAAGTATAACAAGGACAGCAGATGCAGTGAAGATACGTAGTAAAGCCTACTACAGGATAAGTCATGTTTGCACGGAGAGCGTAGCACCACTTCAAGCCACAAACAAATCGATCAAAGTCAGCATCTATTTCCAAGTCATTTGAAAACAGAACAAATGTAACTAATTTAATGAATTTTTCATTACAAGTCCTCCACTTTACCACAGATGAACCTCTATGAAATCTACAAAGTGATCTAAA
>VWYK01096413.1:36509-54051 GCA_013399775.1 Semnornis frantzii
AAAAAAAAAAAAAATCTACAAACAAACATGATGCACTTGAAAGGGACAAAATTCTTCTTACCTTAGAGATGACTGTTACCAGTTGATCTGAACTGGTTTAAACCTTGGCAATGTGCTGGGGCTGAAAACCCCAGTAAGCCACTGCTCATTTTATGCTGCCTGTGCAGGTGTTAGTGTGTCTCCCAACAGCTGCACTTGAACTTAAAGGGACCTGCCATTTTCCATAGAAGAGTCTTCATTCCATTCTTTATTACTTCACTTAGAAGTTTAACTGCAGAGGTCTAACTTTCTGTATCTTGGTTACCATAACTGGCTGTGATTGAGTTTTTTTTCAATGAAAGTTTTAGTAGAAATGGGCATATTTGAAAAGTCTTTCTGAACTGCTGTCAGGTCCTAGCAACACACATATAATCTGTGCCATGATCCACTTCATTAAATACAAATGTCTTGAAGCAATATCCCTCTGCTTCTCAATATATAATCCATGTGTTCATAGGATGAGTAGAGAACGAAAAGAAAGGACCCCTAGTTCGGTTGCTGACTAATGTATCACTAATGATGCTCAAAACTGTAACGAGTGGCTGACACACCAGAAGGCCATGCTGCCATTCAGTGAGACCCAGACAGGCTGTGTGGAGAGGAATCTTGTGAAGTTCAACAAGGACAAATGTCAAGTCCTGCACCTGCAGAGGAATAACCCCATGCACCAGTACAGGTTGGGGACCGGCCTCCTGGAAAGCAGCTCTATGGAGAGGGACCTGGGAGTCCTGTGGACAATTTCACCATGAGCCAGCAGTTTGCTCTTGTGGCCAAGAAGGCCAATGGTATCCTTGCTAGACTACGACACCCTGGATGCCCATTTCCAGACTGCAGTTGGACTTGCAGGTATTTGGTCAAGTTTTCTAATGGGAGATTCTGAAAACACTCCAGAAAACTGCCCAAGACGCTGTGCCCCCTGACACCCACTGACTTATCTTTCTGTTTTGGGTTCTTATTCCTAAACATCTCAGCAAGCCTATGAGTGAAGTAGACATCACCATTGTTTACCTTCACGGCCTATAGTATAATTTTTTCTATTAAAATATTCCAATTAGCTCAAACCAGCACACTCCCTGGGCAACCTGTTCCAGTGCCTCATCACCCTCACTGTAAAGAACATCATCATACATGGCTATCAAATTGGTCAAGCACAATTTCCCCTTTGTGAATCCATGCTAACTACTTCTTGGTAACCTTCTAATGAAGCTGAATGCTGTTTTGGAAAACTGCTGCTGAACAACAGAAAGTAGTCTTGTACAGTGCTAAGTGACTTGGGGCAGAAATCCCGGCAGCTGCATTGCTCAAGGCCAGGGCCCGTGAAGCAGCATCTCTGTCACAGCCTGGCAGCAGACACACTTTTAAGCAGACCAGTACATAAACAATAGTAGTGCCTGTACATGTGCATCAATGATGGCCTTGCAAGGAGTCTTACTTGGTGAGAGCAAGAAGCTGGCCCCAAATCTATTGCTTCTGAAGACTTTGAGACAGAGTGTCTCGGTTACAAGAGGTTAAGAGAGCCGGTCTATCCTCAAAGAACAGGACAAGCAGCAGTTCATGGAGACTGAAAGAAATGCAAGTGCTGGGGGGGAGGCTGTGGAAGTGAGGAAGCCTGAAGCTAGATTGCTTGTCTGTCTCTGCAGGAGCCACACAACAGTGAAAATCATCTCTGCATTTGAAAAGTACCGATTGAAGAGTGGCCACTCTCCAGACCTGAATGGGCACATGGAGATACACAGCAAGCCTGCTGCAAGTACAGCTGTCTCACCCCTTGCAAATATTTCACCTTTAAAAGAAAAGAAGGATGCCATTCATGCCAGCTTTTCCTAAGCATCTTTGGCACTGTTTCATGTCCCTATGCTTGTTTCATTAAGGAGAGAATGAAGGTGCAATACTCTGAATAGGAATCGTTGTCTGCATTATGTCAAATCCTTCATAGAAAGGAAAAAATCCAACTGTGGGGTAGAAAACCCCTGCCCGTCTTCAATCAATCCACACTACCACCAGGCATCTAGTCAATTTTTATTCAGTCTTCTGTAGCCTCGACTTCAATGAAGTGGCACAGCAGGGCCAGCGCTGCAGCTGCTGGGCCCTGGCTGCCAGCGCACCAGTGCCGCTGAGGAGGAGAGCCAGCAAAGCCCAGGGAGGGCTATGCAGGGAACACAGGAGTATTTCAATCCGTGCCCCAACCCTTCATCATAAACTCGAGGTTCAAAGCCTTGCTGGGCTGCTGGCCGCTGATCCCATCTCAAGGTGATAGTCACCTCTAGCCTTTCTGCAAACTGCAAACCTACTGTCCATCCATCTTAAAGCAGCTTGACACTGGCTTCTCTACCCATTTTACAGCCAGCGAACATTTCCTATTGATTTATTGATTTCTGTCTGCCTGTGGAAGGAGCTCAGAACAGACTCTATGTGCTCTTGCAGCCTCCTGCATAGATTTTTTTCTCCCTTTTTCCCTTTTTATCCAAGCTGTGTTAGCAGTCTGTGGTGAAGCAGGAATTAGACCTTGCGGGAGCCCAATTTGCTACTGGCAAATGTGCCAGGCTTTTCTTCCTCTCCCTACCTGGTATGTACATCTCCACTCCCACTCTCTGCCTCCTGTCTCCTTTTCCTCCAGGAAAGCTGGCAGATCCCTGCCCGTTCAAGCAATTCATCTCAGCTAAAAACCTCTGCTGCTTCCCTTCAGATCTTTTCCCTATCATTAACAAGCGTTTGATGTGCATGTAAACACTGTTTCTAACTGCGATTCCTTGATTTCTACTGGGTTAGAAAAATTTCTTCTGTTCAGTCAGTCGAGCAAAGGGCACACTTTCCCACTGCACACTTATTGTGTGAGTGCAAACCTCTGCATGTTTTAATAGGCATGCTTTATCAACATCAGAGCCCTGTGGGGAACTGGATAGCTCCAAAGATTTGAATCAGAGAAAGCACACAGACTGCTTTCCACCTCCTAGTTGCCAGTCCTAACACAGCCCAAGTCAGTAGTGACCAAAAGTTGTTCCTGGCTGATAGTGGTTCACAGCCTTACAAGAAATTAATGTTGTTTCAGTATAGCTCTCAATAGGATGCAGACAGATGTAGACATCACAAAAAAAAAAAAGCAATCTGGCTTATCGTTCTCCACAGAGGCAAACACCAAGTCTGTGAGAGGCTGCTGCTTTTGCCAGGCCCCTGAGAAAGTGCCTCTGAGTTCAATCTCAGCCATAATGGTGTGGAACTTTTGCTGTTGGTGGCCGCATTCTTTCACGGCTGGAAAGCAATGTCACACAGACTGCCTCATCCTGGCTTGAGGGCCAACACCAGTGTGGAGTGATGCTGGTGCTTTGCCCTGGTTGGGCCTCTTTAGGTGAGTTTGAGTTCACTTTCTTGCTCTTACTCATCCTCCTCATGCTGCTAGAGCAGCAGTGACATTTGGTCAGAGAGTGAACACAATGGTGTAGTAAGGCAAAAAGGACATTAGCAGGTAAGGGACTGATCTCCATAACTGTAATCTCTCTTTTTCATGCGTAAGACTGATAGAGGTTTTACTGCAGCCAACTTTTGTGAAAAACACATTTAAATTACTTGATACTTGCTTCCCAGCCTCCCCTTAGAGTGTACACACCTGAGCTGGAGACACAGACGGCAGCCTCCAGAGTACAGCTGGCAAGTGAAGTATACAGCCTTGCTCTACATGGTCACAACATGTCAAATCTGCATTTCTGCACTCAGGTGTGTGAAACTCCCCTTTGCCACCCCTCCCCCNGCCCATTGGATATTACTTCTCTCTCCCCTTAGAAGATCTCTGGGTGTGAATCAAGTCCTTATCCCTCTTACATAGCACTTCTTTGTCTCAGCTTAGATTTGCGGGATGTTTTTGCTCCTTTATTCTTAGAGACTGGCCTGCTTGTGGCAAAAATGCCTTTTGTGGGCCCTGTCTTGTCTGACAACTCTGTGAGTATCCACTGATTCGTCCCTGCTGGCTGGCCTCAAGGGAGTCACTACTTTCACACCTCATCTCCACTGAGCACCCTTCACAGCCACTCCAGCTTAATTAGCATCCCTTAGCTCTTGATTTCTTGACTAAAATTTATTGTGCCACATAAATGGATGTAATATTCTCTTATATTATGAACTGATACAGAGCATCATTGTACTTCTGCTAGATAGTGAGAGATATCTGCACCAAAGCTGAAGCTTCTCTGAAGAAGCTGGTCTTGGGGTAGGCAGTTGGTGTTTTCTTCAGGATAATTATGCAACGCTTAGTGAGCATCAAAGTTGAAAAATATATGAACATTTGAAAATCGGCATTCACATTTGTGCTCCCTTTTTTAATTCGTCGAGAATACAACACTGAGGAGAATCTAAAATGTAGATTTTTTCAAGCTGGAATTGGGAGGCTGTGCAAATGGAAAGCTACAGGCGTGGTTAAGGCAGATACCAGGGGCTGGGACATGTCCTTATTTAAACATATATTTCCAGTGGTGTTGACGAAATGATGCAGATTTATATCAGCAAGGAATCTTGTCTAAAGTTCACTCTCTGCCCCACACACAGGAGAAAATGTTTACAGGGTAACGAGCAGTGTTCTTTTAGGAAATTGCATCTGCTCATTTTTACATTGGGTCTGTCCATATGTAACTACATGCATTTCAATGGGTTACTTCTGATTTACACTGCAGGCACTGTGCATTTCCCTAGACCAACATTAACTATTTATTGATCTTCCCAGTACCCCTGTGAGGAAAGCTATTATTCCCATCATATAGACAAACAAGGATTACATTTTGGAGAGTATCTGGATCTGGTGCACGCATTTGGACCTCTTTGCCATCAATTACACTTCTTATAGCTCTTATTTTCTCTCCCTTCCACCCCCTCCTCACCACCATATGTGTGCAGGAGAATGGAGAGAAAAAGCAGCACAGACCATAATCCAGGTCTAAATGCAAGGTAAGTCTCAGGAAACTGTGCATGTAAATGCATGGTACCTGCAGCAGGCAGAGGAGGGGGAGCAGCCCCACAGCCTAGTGCTGTGAAATCATTTGGGATGGTGCTTGCAGTATGGGCTGATGCTGGGGTGTGTTTGGTGTGGAAGGGAATGTGAGAGCTGTGAATTAGGAACTGGGATGCTAAAATTTGGTCCAGAGCAGACTGAGATCAGTATTAAGTCTCTCCTGGACTTCAGTGTACATTGTATCTCTCAACAGCATAGTTCTTATATCTGAATATGCTACACTATTAGTAATGGCTTCAGAGTTTCAGACCATTCAACAAACCTAACCGACAGCTCCAGAAGACTCCCATCCCCCTGGGGCTCTCTGTTTAGTGGCAAATGACAGGACTAGAGGAAATGGTCTCAAGCTGTGCCAGGGGAGTTTAAGCTAGATATTAGGAAATATTTTTTCACTGAAAGGGTTGTCAAATATTGGAATGTTCCACTCAGGGCAGCAGTGGAGTCACCATCCCTGGAGGTATTTAAGAGCCACATGGTCCTGGCACTTAGGGACATGGTCTAGTGTTGACCCTTCAGTGCTGGGTCAAAGGTTGGACTAGATGATCTTGAAGGTCTCTCCCAACCACATATTCTGTGATTCTATGTGATTCTCTTTACCTTGGGAACTGGAACATGACTTTCTCAATTTGTCCTCAGCGAGTGGAACACTGTGGCCTGTACTGATGTTTCGTGGAACCCTGCCTCCCATGCATGTGGTTTTGCACTGCTGCTTTCCTTCCAGTTCCCCTCTCCCTACGGAAGCAAGCTATGGAGCTGCATTTCTCTGCGCTGCCAAGAGCACCCTAACTCAGCACGGGGAATATGAAAGGTGCAGCAAGAACACCACCAGTCTTCACCAATGGCCTGGGCATTCCAGAGTGGAGTATAAGTTGACATATTGAATAAATACAATTGGTACATGATTTACCAGTTACACTCCTCAGACAGACCCTCTAGTGGGATGACATCACATAGTGCATCACATCACTTCAACAAGCCCTGAAACATGCCCTTCATCACATCACAACTTTTACAAGGAACTAAGAGTTTTAGATTTTAGCCCTCAGTAAAAGCATCCCATTGGTATGGTATCAGAGTTCATCACAAGGCAGAATTTGTGACCTGCAGGAATGGTAGATTACCCGGCACTGTGATTCTGGTCAATTTCAGTAGGACTATCTTACAGCTTCGAGTGTCAGAGCTGAGCTGTTGTGACAAGCTGTAGTAAGGAGTTCAACCTGCTTTGGCCATGCTACAGCACAATCTTGCAGGAAAGTGCTGAAAACAAAAGTTGCAATCTGTGGTATCGGCACACTTTTGGAATGAAAGTATTTACTAGATAGGCAGAATGTTACCATTGTCATTTAGAAAATACTTATGTATTGGAGTAAATTCTGGCCGCATAGGATGTCAGTCAGATAATTTTATAAATAAAGCAGTTTCTGAGGTCTTTCTTGGACTGAGGAGTCCAGAACTGGAGACAATATTACAGATGTGGCCTCACCAGGGCAGAGTAGAAGGGGAGAAGAACCACTCTCAAGCTACTAACCACTCCCCTTTTAATACACCCTGGGATGCCGTTGGCCTTTTTGGCCACAAGGACACATTGCTGTTGTTCACCAGGACCCCATTACTTTACCCCAGAGCTGCTTTCCAACAGGTCAGTCTCCAGCCTATCCTATACTGGTTCATGGGATTGTTCTTTCCAGGTACAAGACTCTACACTTGTCCTTGTACTTCATTAAATTTCTCCCCACCTAACCCTTCAGCCTAAGTCTCACTGAATGGCAGCACAAGCCTCCAGTGTGTCAGCCACTCCTTCCAGGTTCGTGTCACCAGCAAACAGTGCGCTCTGTTCCCCCATCCAAGCTGTCCGTGACTATATTGAATAGTACTGGTCCCAGTAGTGGCCCCTGAGGGGCTCCACTAGATACATGCCCCCAGCTAGACTCTGTCTTATTGACCACAACTCTCTGACTTCTATATTTCAACCAGTTCACTGTCCACCTCACTGCCTGATCATCTAGACTACGCTTTCTCAGTATAGCTGCAAGGGTGCTGTGAGAGACAGTGTCAAATGCTTTACTGAAATCAAACCACTGCTCAACTGCTATCCACCTGGTTATGTCCTTATAAAAGGCTATCAGGTTAGTTAAACATGACTTCCCCTTGGTAAAACCAGGCTGACTGCTTCCAATGATCTTCTTATCTCTGACATGCCTAGAGACAGTGCTGAGGATAAGTTGCTCCATCACCTTTCCAGGGATGGAGGTGAGGCTAGCTGGTCTATCATTGATTTTGGTTTTGTTGCCAATGATATATTTTCTCCTGCTTATAGTTTTGCTGGTTTTTGTCCTATCACTCTTGTTCTGTCACCTGTAGTGCCTCTCTTTACCACTCAGCTGCTCTTCCTGCAACCTATTTCATCCTGTTTGGTGGACAGCTTCAACTGGTGATGTGGCCCAGATAGATTTTTTTGTTCCTGATAATAAATGGAGTGTTCAGTTGTATAACTCTGACCTTGTGTATAATTTTCAAAGATAAGTTTTGGGGGAAACAAATGGGTTGGTCATAACAGAAATATTGCAAGGTTTGACAGAAAATAACATGGCAGAAAATCATGACAGAAATAGCAGAAAGCCACTGTGAGGCTCCACAGTATCTAAATTATCTTTCTATATCCCAGGATTGATAGTTTTACAATTATCCTAAGTTTCAAAACTTCATCGCCCTTGGATCTATCACTGATATTGCATTTCCTATTTTCCTGCAAGAACTCCACTTAAGCCTATAGCTCCTTTAATAATTTTGGAAAAGCTTTCAAAATGTTTAGCTTATCTCTTATTTCCTACTAAAAATAAATCTTCTGTACTAAGAAATTTTTCCTTGTTTCCCACTCTCATCTCATTGGAGACAGTAGTGCTCAGGAAGGGTGCAAAAGAGTAGCATGATCTGCTCCAGATCATACAGTACAGACCTGTGAGTGTTTGCAATAGGTAGTGGGAAGCAAGTGGCATAAAGTAGAGGTACTAAGGATCACGGAGGAAGCAGGTGAGGACAGGTACTAATCCTGCCTCTGATGATGAAGCACTGACCAGCCTAATTTGTCTGAATCTAGTCTTTTGTTGTTGTCTTAGGGTAGCAACAGCCCCATAGCAAAGGCTGACTCACACTCCAGCTTGTTGGCTGGGAGAAAGCACAGTGTTCAAAGGTGCTGGGCAGTGCATCCCAAAGCAAAATCAGAAGATGTATATCATCACTAGCATTGACATTTGTCAGAAATCAAAGGCTGACAAGAAAATAAGCACATGTATTCAGGAAGCTTGTCTCTATCCTGTCCTACACAGTCAATGGCACTGACTGCAACAATATGTAACCATCCAATCCTACTTACTAGCTATTGCTGATTCTTGAATGACTAATGACACTTAGGCTATGTGAGATATGTTGCTATTGATGGGAGTGCTTGTTGGTCATGCAAAGGTAATGAGATTGTTTCCATGCTGAAGTTAAGGCCATTGAATCCCTGTGTGCAAATGCTGGGAGGGTTTTTTCTTCCCTTACTGTTTGAACAAGGCATCTTGGCCATATTACAGTCAGCATCTGCAGGGCACTGGCCATGCTTTGCCCCAGCAGAACTCTAGCAGCATAGGATATTTCTTGCCATTGTTGTCAGTTTACCTTGCTGCAGCATCCCTACATTTGCAGGTAGTAGTGGCTCGACTGCTGTTTATGAACACCACTTATTTATGAGTTGTGGTAGGAGAACAACCTGTCAATTTGTGTAGACTACTGCTACTCTCTGGTGGTCTTTAGCTGAAAATTTCTGAAGGCAACCAATTCTACTGAGATTGATAAAAAGGGAAACAATTAATATGCTATGTTTGATCTAGAGGTGGATTGGTGCTTAACAGGGAGTAAAGTGGTTTGATGCCAGACAATTCCCTGGCAGCCCTGTGGTTATTCTTCTGATGGCTACAGTCATAGTCTCTTTCACTCTCCATTCCCTCTTTTCCCGCTTCCTTAGATACTGCAGTATTTTTCCCAGGATTGACTTACAGCAGCCTGAAGAATGTCTGAAATCTGTTATGGGGCACCAGGAATGTAACACAAGTTTGACTTCTTTTACTGTGAAGTTCTGTATGTGGTAATATTTCTGAGTCTGAGAAAGGGCTACTTTCCTTTCCCTCCTTGGGGGGAAAGCATGTGGCAAGATGCCTGACCGGGGTGAAAATCTCCAGCATACTTTGCTGGTATGGCAGAGGAACCTGCCATCCCTGACAACTTTACCATGTCAAGGCAAGTGATGGGCAATTGTTCAGTACAGGCCTGTTGAGAAGATGACTTTCCTTAGCTTTAACTGAAAGAATGAAAGCTCATTATGTGCCTAACGGCAGAAAGTGTCTCTCTTGGCTTTTTCCCAGGGGGCAACATGACCCTAGGACACTGCAGGCAGATCTGCACAGAGGACTTGCCAGTGGTCCGTTAGAAATGATTGCTGAGCAAGGGAACAGTACCTTTTCTGCTGACGCCAAGGGCAGCAGCGAAGGGTGGGAGAGAGGCTGGAAAGAGGTAACCCTTCAGCAATGGGGCAGCAGCTCACAGGCATTTTCGCAGCCACCTCTTGCCTTTTATACCGCTTTCTGTCTGTCCTTGAAAAAGTTACACAGGGACGTGCTACCAGCATAGCATCCTTGGGAGGTGAGGGAAGATTGTGTTACGTTGGAAAGTATTAACAGTTGCATCAATCACAAACCTGCTCAAAGCGAATAGATGTCCTACTCACCCTTTATTCAGGCTGAATGGAAGATGCAATTAAGTGGCTCTCATATAGTGACTGCAGAAACAGCAAAAGCCATTACCCAAAGCCTAAGCAGAAGTGTGTAGGTTGAAGCACCATAATCCTCAGCAGAAGAGAGACAGGCAGAAAGGTGCCCTGCGACTGGCTGGGATAGGCAAGCTGCAGTAGAAGATTGCATGGAGAGTAGCAGGGAGAAAGTGAGGTACAGAGATTTCTTGTAGGAGCAGAGGCAGCACTCCTTCTGTCCCAGGGTTTCCAGACAGGCTGGTTTGGATCCCTCACCTGAAAAGCTGCTTCTGCCTGTACCAGGGAAAGACGTTTAGACCAAAGAAGTAACTATTTTGTAGAACTGGTTTCACCTTTTTTTGAGCGCGAAAAGCCTAGGAGGAAATTGGGTAATCTGGGGGCCATAAAGTTCCCATTAAACCCATCTGACTGTGGAAAAAATATTATCAGATATGCTGGAGAGGTGGGGTTCAGCACATGTAAATAGCACAGTGTACTTTACTGTGCCTGATTTAATGGCCTAAATTGTCCTTAAGTCACTAGAGAGAGATGGACAGTTTTACGTAAAGCTTCCTCTCTTCTTAAAGAAGGTGTATAAAATAGGTCAGATGAATTAGGCTTAGAACTGCTTGTTTCTCTCTATTGACTTTCACGAGAGTCTAGACAACAAGCTGCGATAGAGATATCCACACTATATATGTCTAAAGTTAGGTAAGATGAATCCCATCCAATAAGTCTCTATGCCTCTACCTGCAGGCAAGGAAGGGAATGTGAATAGTGATGGATGAGAGGAACATTGAATTTCCTACAAACATCCATCCACTCTTTCTGTGAACTGGCTTTGGCTGCATTCTCATGTATTTGTGCTTTCCATTAACACTGTATGACAGTACAAATGCTAGTGGAAGGCAAGTTTCATGCTTGCACACAGAAAACTTGTGGGAAGAAGATTGTCAATTTTGTCTCGCAGGCTTTTTGCACCAAAACTGATGGCCATATTTACATTCAGCCAGGCTATCTACGCGAACTGCTCTGAACTTCTGACCTCTTTAGGCACAATGAAAGATAACAAAGATGAAGGCTGTATATTTTCTTTGACAGAATTATGAAGGCCAGGACATAAGTCATTTAAGCAGAAGGAATTGAACAGGCCACAGGGTGCATTGGCTGCTGCAGAGAGAAGAGCATTCAAACTTGTTCTGTCAGAGAGCTGCTGGATGCTGATGATGGAAACAGAGGTGTATCTGCATGGGAACAGGAGCAAGATATTTTCTTGTGAGCTGGTGTGCGAGCCAGGGCCAAGTCACCCTCCTAATTCTTCCTGTCATTTCTGAAAGATTCATTTCCTGAGGCCTCTGCTGGAGAAATGGGCTCCGTATCCCAGGTCTCACCTTGTCCATGAATGTATCAGGAGCTGTCCCAGGGGTCAAATTCTTCTCCTGCTCACAACCCAGGCAAGCCCATCATCTTTAAGGGTCTCACAGAAGCATTAATAAGAAGAAAAATATGGCCAACATCGTGGTGTTCTGCTTTCATTTTTATGGGTGACCGAAGTGTTCTTTTCAATGTACTTTAGGCATGCTTTCCCCAAAGTGGGAAAATGCGTAGCTATTTCTCAGCTGCTAGTAACATTTCAAACCCTACCATCAACTATCTGTACACGATAGGTTTTCTTTAAACAACTCTTGGCAAACGCTTGACATCCGTTTTCTCTAATTAATTCTAGCAGTCATCATACTTCACTGCATATGTTGAAAGCTTTCAAAGATGATAAGAGCTACCTACAGCATTTCGACTATGGGAGTTTGCATTGTAAACACTACTCTATGAAAGCTTCAGGATAGCTCATTCTGAAAAGTCAGTGAGAGAACACCAAGATGAAACACCTGCTGAATGTGAAAATAATGACCAAATAAAGCGGGGAGAAGTATTTTAAAAGGATGGTTCTTTATTTGATTTCTATTATACTCTGGATTAAAATGGGGCAATAGCCAGGAATAAAGAGCCTGGACCAGTACTCTTTCCTGTGAAAAACCGAAGTTCTGCCCTAATCTAAATTCCAAGTGAAATACAGTTAGGAATGCAAGAATACAATGAAATAAGAAAGCAGTAATATCAACCCTGTGCACTGCTATGTCCTCCCCTCGTAAACTGCACTGTGGTTGGCATACTTTGAGATAAGAAACCACTCCAGGAAAGCAGGTGTCAAAGAGTATGCCTCTGTCAGTGCTGATCAGACTCCATGGCTGCTCTCTTTTCTGCACGATGGATTTAGTTGTTGCACCCCTAATTCCGCCTACCTGCCTGCCTGCCATTTGCCATTGTGTTCCTGGAGCCCAGAGGTTCCTTCCCAGTGACACAGGACTGTGAGCAAACTGCAGGCCCTGCCAGAGGTAACAATAATCACTCTAACTACAAAACCAACATAAACCCCAGCATTTGTGAAACCTCCCATGGTGTCCTCTGAAGAGGAGTATACCTTTCAATATTACCTTTCCTTTGCCTGTAATCACCCCTTGTGGGTTTTGTACACAGAACAACAAAGACCACTTAGATAACACGTTAATGAGTAAAAGTTTGCCAACGTCCTTCTGGGAAAAAACGTCCAAGTGCTGCATAAACCTTATTAACTGCAATTAATTAGAAATTCTTAACATGTGTCATGCCTTGAACCACACCTGTCCCCCATCACCGCCAGCAGCAGGGCTGGTGTAAGACAGTGAAGGGCTGCATCCTGCAAGATGTGCAGGAGTGGAGCAGGGAGGATGGATGGGGAGGAGAGTCCTGGTTATCCACTTCATGCCTGTGTGCCAGCCTGCAGCACAGCACTGCCTCACTGTACAGCTGGGACTCCAGGGTGGCACTAAGTGCACCACACACTATTGGCATCTGAGCTGCTGAGCTGCTTTGCACACATCTATGTCAGTGCGTCCCAATTCGCCTCTACTAACTCTACAATGCTCTGAAAGTAGCATACCACAGGCTTCTCACTGTTTTGGGAGTTCTAGTATTCTGTGGTTCATATTTTAAGCACACTGGATTCAGAATTGCAAAGCGACAAGAGGAAAAGGCACAAATTGTTAACACTTGTTTTTTTTTTTTTTTTCGTTTCCCTTGCAAAACACTTATAGTGCCCATTCCCTTGTTAATACATTCTCAAGTGTCTTCTAAATGTTAAGTGTCCAATAATGGCAACAAAACCCAGTAAAGATAGCGTGTTACAAGGATACACAGTAAATCAGACAATTTAATGAATTCATAACCTTTCATTTTATTTCCTTCCTGTAAGATAATTTTAGCCAGTGTCAATGGGATTTGTAGGAAGGGGGAAT
Source organism: Semnornis frantzii (assembly GCA_013399775.1). Taxonomy (NCBI): domain Eukaryota; kingdom Metazoa; phylum Chordata; class Aves; order Piciformes; family Ramphastidae; genus Semnornis; species Semnornis frantzii. Next base: position 49,663 of record VWYK01096413.1, read on the forward strand.
GAATAGTGATCCTACCTCAACCAATAAAACAAAATCCTAATTTTCTGTCTTGTATCTTTTCCCATTCTTTTGTGTGCCTCTTTGGCCTTGTCAAAACATATCGTTCAGTTAGAGACTAAAAATATTTTCCCATCGATTGGGGTTATTGATTTTTTTTAATCTGTACTTTGGCTTAGAGAGCTCGGGTGAAGGGTGAAAGTTCACCGGCTTAGTCCGCTGTTTTATCTGGACAGCAGAAGAATGTATTGGCAGCAGATTTGATTTACCTTGTTGGTCAGCTGTAGTCACTCCAAGCACTGCAGACAAGCAGCAAGCATATTTTGCTGTCTATTTTATTGTACACTGAACTTCTTGAAGGTCCAACCTCTCTATTGATTTATCTCTCAATTTCCAGTGGCCCATGTTTCCATTCTTATTAACATAAATGTATCAGAAATCAGATTCCCTCTCAAAGATATATTGATCATTTATGAGCTTTGAAAAAACTCTGACATATGGTGCTATACATTTCAATCATTCGTAAAGTCCACAAGACCCATGTATACTGATTAATAAATGGAGAGAAAAGTGTAATAGAATGGCACTCTCATGGTGAGAAGAGTATAATAGAATGGTAAATCTCATGGTATTGTTATAGAACAGGACATGGATATGTCTGGTGTTCTTTTTTCATACTAAAAAAGTTATTGCTATGAAAGAATATTTTTCTAATTCTTCAAAAATTGTGGTGGAATTGCTGCTAATTGATTTTAAATTGATTTAAAAATAGACTGTATCAAAAAGGTAATGATGAAATTGTGATGTCATTATGAAATATAAATTGTACCATGTAGTACAAAAGATTTGCCTTTCTCTATTTTGTCTGTAGGATGGATTGAACAATCCAAGCCCTTTTCCAACAAGACTTGCTTGCTTGAAGCTTTTTGTGTAATATTAGTTATGTAGGTAGGTGGTATATAAATGCATAGAAAGGAAACAGCTTGTCATAGAAAATGGGGTTTGGGGCACGTCGTTGGCAAAGCTTTTGTACCTAGCCATGATTTGAAGCCACAGTGTGTCATGCTACTTCAGACCTTGGGGAAGACCTGCTAGCAGGGCCAAGTGAAAGAACAAGAATATGGGAAAGGAAATCATTCTCCTCTGAAGAAAAAACTTGTCCTGCACTTATGGAAAGTACGTCTGACTAAAATTAGTAAGCTGCATCTTTCAGGCAAGTCCAGTATGCTGAAACTGCAAACACTAACCACGGACACTTAACAGGCTTCCTAAGCACCACCTGATGTTGACTACTGCAAATATGTGGATAGATTCTAAGGTAACTTAAATGATTTCTAGATTTCTTAGACAAATTAATTGAATTTATAAAATACTCATAAAGTAGCTTCAAAGAAGGTCTAAATTACTGCAATGTCTCTTTGAGCTCACTTGTTTTGCTGCATCTTCCAAACACTTTTAGGAAGAAATGGTCCTTTGGCCATCAGTCCTTTGGGCCAGGATTCACTTGACCACAACTACCTGAAGCACCTGCTACAGCTCCAAGTGCCCTTTCCCTGGCCATCTACATTGCCCCTCTAAGTTCTCTCAAACAACTTGTGGACAATCTTTTCTGTGGATTCCGACTTAACCAAGGAGCTCCATTTGCCATTTGAAGTGGATTTGTCACAGGCATGAAGTCAGAAACTCTAATCTTTTAAGGGCCACATAAGCTTTTAAGCTCCAGGAGCAGCCTTCTCTTTCAGCTTGCCATTTAGCCTGCCTGTCTGCAGGTGAAGGACAGGGAAGAGGTAGGGAAGCTTCCCTTTACTGCAGGCAGCATTTGTTTGAGGCTTCAGGCTAATTCACATGGAAGTTTATTTTGCTACAGCCCTCTTTTGGGGGCAGGGAGAAGTAGGGAAGGGTATTGTCCTCTTCCCAGCCATTACTTTCTCAGAGGCAGTGAAGCAAAAGGAGCTTTCTAGGAAGGATTTGAATCAGGAGAGTGCTGCGACCTTGCAGATGACAAGTAAATGTTCAAGCAGTGAGCAATGTCAGTTCCCCAACCTCTTTGTGGCTGGAAACATCCTGGAGGGCTCTCTCAGGCAAAATGCATTTCCCATCACAAACCAGCTTCCTGCATTCTGGATGGTTTCTAGCTCTGGCAGCAAATGCTCCCAGTCTGTGGTGTCATTTTTATTTTAGGTTTTATTTTTGGCAGCAGTGCTCAGTTCTTGAATTTGACTTTGCTCCACACTCCAAACAAATATACAGACAGCGTTTCCCCACTCTCTGTCTCCCCTGGGGTTCACAAGAACAGGGGGATGCCTAAATATTGTCCTGTGCTGTTCCCTATGGGCTTCTGTACATGATGCAATGCACAAGGGTTGGAGCCATAGAGTGGGATTCCTTCTCTGCCACTTGCTATGATGATTTACTATGTCTTTGCTTTCACACTGGTTATTTTCTGGTGTTTTGTGGAGTTTTTTTTTTTCCTTCTTGCATGCAAAGGGAACTACTGGAAAAGGCATTTTTTCCTATGGGTGGGGTGATCATATCAATATTGCATAATCTGTCACCATTTTCGTTAAGTCTTCTTTAGACAGCCATAGTGGGATCCCCAGGCAACATGTAATAAAGCCCCTCTCCATGACAGAAACATACCCATTAACAATTTTCACATTTTCCTTTCTTATGTTGCTCACCACAGAAGCAATTTCAGTAAGTAAGATCCCGATTAAGTCTTTGCAGGACTGGAACACATGCTATCAAAGGCAGCACTGCCAAGACTAAAGGAATGACTTACTGGGCATTTTCTGGCTCTGAAATTAATTTTTAAAATGCAAGTAACTTGAAACAACAGATACTATTCTGTTTAGCTGTTGTGACCATGGTCCTGCTAGGTGCCCCTAAATTTGAATCTCTTTGTTACCTGAAGCAGATAAGATACAGCAATGATTGTTCGAACGTACTGTATCAGAGACCTTTGCGCAGAGTACTGCTACTGGAAAAGCAATCAGTGCATGTAAAAGCTGTTTGCTTTGTCTAGGCAACAGCAGGAGCTGGACATGACAACTCATACCAGGCCAGACAATGCGACTGTCTGGTATCTCGGAAGATAGTGTATTCCATTATTGTACTATATGATCCTAAATACTGTCATAAACTGCTAATATACTAATGTGTTCATAGTCTATTGATTGATACTGGGAATCCTGTTCTGGGCTAGTCTAGCTCATTTGTAATACTGCATATAAGCAGAATTCTTGGAGCACACGGTGTGTAGGAAAAGGGATTCCACACATACTTTATCTTATCATTGCAGCATTAACATTACAGTTTCTTTTATGGTGTAATAAAAATAATTTTATTTATAAATATCACCATCTTCAGGCATTTAGGATACCATACAAAATTCCAGACATTGTTTAAAATGCATGAAAAAAATCATATTAAAGGGCCACAGCCTGAAAGATTTAATAAAAAACTGATTAAGGATGTGAGAGGGAGAGGGCAAGAGATGTTATTCATATGGGGTCAATAACAATCAAACTGCAAACACAGTTAAAATGTTTTGAATATTTTTCAGACAAGGAAACAGAGACTGAGGGAGACCCAGAAAGGAAGAGGCATATTGGGCCTACCTAGAGAAATGGCTTTGGCTGGGTGAGGAGCAACATGGAGAGATGTAGGCTGCTTCTGGACAGAAGCAATAGGTCCTCACTGCGGCATGGTAAGATGCAATACTCACTGATGCTGCTAGGGTCTCTATTTCTTCTCTTCCCACCTAGGCTGGTGCAGGGGCTGACAGTCTGCTTCCACAGGGCTCAGGCTTGCCAGGGCCCAGGGCCACTGACTTTTGTCCGGTTCAGTGTACCATTGGCAGTCAAGGACAGCCTAGGATACAAAGCACGACAGAAGCAGGAGTGCCCCATCCTTCGGGCTGTCACCTGCCTACCTGGTTTACCACTGAGGAAGAGTTTGATGCAGGCAGCATTTATACTGCTTCAGGACTGAAAAGTGCAAAGGATTAAGGTGTTTTTATGATTAGTGGGTCAGACTAATGGTGCTAGACCAGGCACTATCCCTGGGCAGATGGACATGGTGCAGTGGGGAGCCTCATTTGTTGTACTCTGTGCAACCTGCAAGTAGCAGAGACAGCTGCCTGAAAAGTGCCCTAAATGAAAACCACAGCGGCTGAGCCTTGTGGCTGCAAGAACATGAGGTGCTGCTGTGCAGCCCAACAAACTGAGCAGGGTGTAACCTGCAGAAACCACACATGAGGCACGGCATTTGAAAACCTATGTCTTTCCAAGCATGGCTGCTGTATTGAGATATTAATAATCTAAACACTGTTCCTCTGGAGACATTAAGTGATTGGAAGGCAAAACATGCTGGTATTTCCTCTGCCCCCCT
>VWYK01096415.1:7940-50850 GCA_013399775.1 Semnornis frantzii
TGGAACTGAATGATCATTGAGGTGCCTTCCAACCTTACCATTCTATGATTCTATAACAAAGTATGCATTATCTCTGGCAGAGGGTAGACTGACACTAGAGCACTGGTTTATTTGGTTCTTTTTTGTAGCAAAAGGATTCTTCAGGTTGGCTTTGCTCTCAACTTAAAAAATCTCCCCATCAGTGAACATTTAGGATTGACTTTTAAAAGTTCCAAAGTTCCCCACCTGGGGTGAAAAAAGAAGAAAAAAAAAAAAAAAGCACATTCCCACAAGCTGGAGCAGAGGGATAAAGCACTAGTAAGGGCTCTCTATTTGTTGCCCTGAAGCAAGCCCAGAGCAATGCACCAAGACACCCCAGGGGAATCAAGGGGGATTGGCATAAGAGGGACAGGCAGCCCAGCTGAAGTGCCTCTGTGCAAATCACACGGCTTGGGCAATAAACAGGGTGAATTAAGGGCCACTGCTGCTGGAAAGCCATGTGACTGTTACTGAAACTTGGCGGGTTGATTTCTATGGGTGGAACGTAGGGATAGATGGGTACAAGCTCTTTAGGAAGGACAGGCAGGGAAGGACATGGTGTTCTCTACATCAGTGACCAGCTGGAATTGGTGGAGCTTCACCTGGGGAAGGATGATGGGCTGTTTGAGAGCATATGGGTTAAGACTGAAGGGAAGACAAGGGAAGATGCTGTTACAGTAGGGATCTGTTACAGGCTATCTGACCAGCAGCACCAGGCAGATGAGGCACTCCACAGGCAAATAGAAGTGGCTTCATGTTCCCTGGTCCTCAAGGGGAATTTCAATCACCCTGACATTTGTTGAAGAGACAACCCAGCAAGTCATCAGCAATCCAGGATATTCCTGGAATGCACAGATGGCAACTTCCTCCTCCGAATGGCAGAGGAATCAACAAGCAAAGTGGACCTTGCTCTCACCAACAGGGAAGGGCTGGTGACCAGTGTGAGGCTCAGGGACAGCCTTGTCTGCAGTGACCATGATGTGCTAGAATTTAAGATCCTCAGGGTATACATTTAGGAGGATGTATTCTGAGCTTACAACCCTGGACTTGGCAGACTTTGATCACTTCAGGGATCTGCTGGTCAAAGCATCATGGGACAAAGCCATAGATGGAAGGGGGGCCTAGCCCAGCAGGACCATATTCAAGGATCACCTTCTCTTTGTCCAGAAGCAAAGTACACCAACACAGAGGAAGGCAGGAAAGAATGTTAGGAGAGTTGCATGGATGAGCAAAGAGCTACTAGACACTGTCACACAAAAAGAGACTGTACAAGGAGTGGAAGAAAGGACAGCTGGAATGGGGGGTATATGAGGAAGCTGCCCAAGCAGCAAGAGACCTTGTTAGAAAAGCAAAGCTCAGTTAGAATTAGATCTAGCCAGGGAGATCAAGGGGAATAGCAAACATTTCTATAGGCATATTAGTGGTAAAAAGAAGACTAGGGAGGGTGTGGTACCTTGAGAAAGGAAATGGGAGATCTGGTGACAAGTGACTTTGAGAAGGCTGAGGATCTCAACAACTTCTCTACCTCAGTCTTCACTGGCAAGGGCTCCAGCCACACTGTACACACAGTCACAGAAGATAATGTCAGGGGCTGGAAGAAAGAACTGCCCATGGTGAGTGAAGATCAGGTTCATGACCATCTGGTGAACCTGAAAGTGTTCAAGTCCATGGGACCCAAGTGGATACACTCACGGGTACTGAGGGCATTGGCAGATGAGGTTGCTAAACTGCTCTCCATTATATTCCAAAAGTCATGGCAGTCCCCAATGACTGGAGAAAGGGAAAGATAATCCCCCCTGTCAAAAAGAGAAAGAAGGAAGAACTGGGGAACCCCAGGTCAGTCAGTTTCACCTTTATGCCCAGTAAGAGATCATGGAGCAAATCCTCCTGGAGGCACTGCTGAGACAGAAAAATAATGAAGAGATGACTGGATACAATCAACACAGCTTCACCAAGGCAAATCCTGCCTGACAAACCTGGTGGTCTTTTAGAAGGTCACAACATCAGTAGACATGGAGTGAGCAACTGACATCACTTGCCTGGACCTAAGCAAAGCCTCTGACAGTGTCCCAGATGACATCCTGGTCTCCAAGCTGGTAAAATATGGGTTCAATGGATGGACAAGTCAGTGGATAAAAAACTGGCTGGACAGCCACCCCCAAAGAGTGGCTGTCAATGGGTCCATGTCCAAGGTGAGGCCAGTGACAAGTGGAGTCCCTCGAGGATCAGTACTGGGACCAATCTTGTTCAACATCTTCATCAGCAACATGGACAGAGGCATTGAGTCCAGCCTCAGCAAGCTCAACAATGACACCAAGCCGTATGGCATGGCTGACAGCTGGAGGGAAGGGATCCATTCAGAAGGACCTCGCCAGGCTGCAGAGGTGGGCAAAAGCCAACCTCATGAGGTTCAACAAGACTAAATGCAAGGTCCTGCATCTGGGTTGGGGCAAGCCCAGGCACCAATACAGTCTGGGCAGTGACTGGCTGGAGAGTAGCCCTGAAGAAAAGAACTTGGGAGTATTGATGGAGGAGAAGCTCAACAGGAGCCACCGGGTGTGCACTTGCAGCCCAGAAAGCCAACTCTGTGTCCTGAGTTGCATCAAGAGCAGTGTGGGCAGCAGGGCAAGGGAGGTGATTTTCCCTCTGCTCCACTCTGGTGAGACCCCACCTAGAGTACTGCATCCAGTTCTAGAGCCCCTGGGACAAGAGGGATGTGGATGCGCTGGAGTATGTCCATAGAAGGGCCACGAGGATGAGCAGAGGGCTGGAGCTCCTTTCCTACAGGGACATACTGAGAGTTGAAGTTACTCAGTCTGGAGAAGAGAAGTCTCCAAGGAGACTTTATTGTGGCCTTCCAGTATCTGATAGGGGCCTACAAGAAAGCTGGGAAAGGACTTTTTAGGATGTCAAGTAGTGACAGGACTAGGGGATATTCAGACAGATTCAGATTGGGTAGTTTCAGATTGGATGTTAGGAAGTTCTTCCCCATGAGGGTAGTGAGACACTGGAACAGGTTACCCAAAGAGGTGGTGGAAGCCTCATCTCTGGAAGTTTTTAAAGCCAGGCTGGATGGAGCTCTTGAGCAACCTTATCTAGTGACTGGATGATATTTGAGGTCCCTTCCAGCTCTGACAGTTGTGTGACTCTGGGATCAACAACTGAAAAAAAAGCCCAGTCTAATCCAACCTTAATGAAGAAAATGAAAGAGCTGTGATCTGTATGGGTTAGGCACAGCTTCTCCACTATCTGTATACTCAAATTCTTAATGTCACAGGTATTTTCAGTTTGCATGTTTCATCTTCAAGGCACTTAACAATATGAAATCTCTGATTCCCCATAGCAAGGCTCATAATTTTCATCTAGCTAGCCTAATCAACTCCTATTTAGAGAAAGGAATTAGTCTCAGAAGATAATTCAGGGTTTGGAGATTTCCATTTTGATATTCAGTTTTTGCCTCTCACGAAACCAAGACAAGTCAGCAGGCAAGGCAGCTATACTGAAACCCTCCAGCTGCTCTGCAGTGTTCAGTCATCAAAAATCTATCCCCAAAAACCAAAGTAGAAACGATTCTTAAATCCACTGCTTTCTGCTTGCTAAAAAGAATAAAGAAACCCAGTTCAGTTTAGAGTAATAGTATCTAAACTGATCTTTGATCACCTTGGGTGCTTCTGTGCTCCACAACCTCCCTGGAGGTGTTCAAGGCCAGGTTGGATGAAGCCTTGAGTGACCTGTGCTAGTGGCAGGTGTCCCTGCCTATGGCAGGGGGTTGGAACTGGATGATCTTTGAGGACCCTTCCAACCTTACCATTCTATGATTCTATGATTCTATAAACTAAGATTTCATGCACTCTAATTAAGTCACTTCTAAATTACATTGGTGGAATCTGCATGAACTTCTTAAATGGAACTCTGCAGACTACACCCCTGTTTAGCCACTCATTGGAAATGGAACTGCACTTCACCAAGAAGTCTGAAACCAAACAAAACAGAAATATAACATAAACCCCACAAACATGGCAGTTGCTCATGTTTATGTTTCCTGGTTCTCAATTCAAACCAGAATTAGAAAAGTAAACAAATCGTTCAGTAGGAGAATATAACCATACGTCCAGAGAAGTATGAAGATTTAAATATTCTTAGAGTTGGAAGTCTGTGACAAAGAGTTACAGGCATTTCTGTGCAAGGTAAAAAAAAAACAAACCACAAATAAACAGGGAGCAAAACCCCCTGGATTCTCTCCACTTCACTACACTTCCCTTTATTCACTGTCTCACTCTTCCCTTCTCTCTAGAGAGGTTAATTGTAAGCAGATTTACAACTCTGAGCATTGCTCCAGTGCACTGAAGCAATGTGCAACAATAATTCTCTTCCTTTACAAACATAATTGTGCTTTATTTGAGCTGGCTGCAGTTGAGGTTTATGCTGCTACGGAGAGCTTCTCTGGCATGTAGGCTGGTGCATGTCTGAAGGGGATCCTGAAGATCATCGAGCACAGGGACAGTCTTTGCAGCTCACAGATTTTATAGAAGATGCTGCAAGTGTATGAGCTGCTGGGCTAAGCTAAGCACTTACTGTAGAAGGAAGTTCTACCTTCTTCCCTCTTGAACTCTGCAATAATTCAAGTTTAGGTCTAAGGGCAGGCTTCACCTCACAGAGCGTATGTTCCAGCACTCTGCTTGGAAGAGTCCATTACTGTTGGAGAGTTCTGCCCAGCTCTCTGCACTCTCCCTTAAATGCAGGAGGCAGAAGCTGTATGTGTGACCCCTCACCAGCTCCCAAAGATGCAGGCCCAGGTACCCAGGCAACAGCATGCTTCTTGCTGACACCTGGGGTCAGGCCAAGCATGGTGTTGCAAACATCAGCTTAGAGATCATCTAATACAGGGGCAGAGGTTAGCTTCCTAAGGCTCTCTGTCACATAATGAGCCACTGTCAGCCTTAGCAGCTTTCATCACAATAAAAATAAATAAATACATCCCGTGTGACCACCATTTGTATATACACGCTCATTACCAACATTACCAGGAAGGGTAAAGAAGGCAGAAATGGTTTGGTGTGGGGACGAGAGCCTCAGCTACATGTACTCAGCTCAGGAGTGAGCTGAGGTGGGGCAGCCACAGCGCAAAGCCTGAACCTATCTTGCTGCTGGAGGAGGGTCCGGTTCAGGCTGTTCCACTGAGAGCTGCAGCTCGGATTGCAAAGACGCAGGCGGAGCAGCTTCTCAAGGAGGGGCATCAGATGAAAGCCAGCAGGGCTTTATTTCAAGCTGTGCTTTGCCCGGTTGCAGGATGCTGTGACAGCGCTAAATCGTTCCCCCTCACACCTTTTGTCTTTTCTATTTGGAGCACAAACTTCTTGCAGCAGTGAATGCACAATACAAGAGCCCCCTAAGCTAGCAGGATAGTTTCAGTGCCTCTTGTAGATGCTATCGCAAGGCAGATTAGCTCCGCTCCCGGCTAGAGGCAGTCTCCTTACTGACCTCTCTTGATCAGATCTGCAGCATAACATAGGGCGGAAGACAGCTTCCCACACACCCATCCCACCCCGCGCAAACAAAACAACCTTAAAGTAGTGTAAATATGGTGCATTCCTCCATCAGCTCACTTCGTGGGCTAAAATGAGATAAAAGCATACAGGAAATGCTCAGCACCTCTTCTTTCCCAGAACACAGTACCTCCGTTCTTAAAGCCTCACTTAGCACACTGAGGAGGCAGCCAGTTCGCAGTTCAGCTCTGCTGTTTCTCTGCAACCCTCATTAAGCTCCAAAGGAGTGGTAAATGCAAGTACTTTTGCATGCCCTTGGAAGGCAGAACAAACACACCCAAAACTGCAGAAATCAAGCACAGATGATTCTGTAGCCCCAAATACTACCATTTACTCTCCTACAGCTCCCAGGAACAGCACTGGCGGCTCCTATTTGCAGCTGCCCATCATGATTACTTTTCCTCTTTGGATCGGTCTGAGCAGCGCAGGTTTGCTTCCCTACGGATTGCTCTGATACTTTTTTCTGTCCTTTGTTCGTGGCTTTCACATTACAAGGTAACAGAACTGCAAGAAGACAGAAAAGTAAAATGTGAATAAGGTACTGGGGGAAAAGAAAAACCTCTGTCTTGTAAGAAAGAGTCCACTGACAAATGTGCCTTTTTTTACATAAGCTTCTAAGGAAACGGAGTTGAAACCTGGCAACATACATTGAAAGAAGGTCAGACAAGAAGATAGTTTTTCAAATCTCTCAAGAGATGGAAAGTTACTGTTTATGAACACAGAATAGCTTCACCCTCAGAAGACAAGACACACTGCATTTAAACTGTGACATTTAAAATAATGTCTCCATTCCTTTGCAAATGCCTTCTACAGAAATGCAGTCAGAAGAAATCCCTCACTTTTCCCCAATATCTGATCCCTCTTTCAGCGTCTGTAGTGGTTTGAGATAAAGGCAATTGCCAAAGGCAATTTCACTCAGTTCACCCAAGGAAACCCTAATTCTTGCTGGAAAAGCTCCAGCTATCCTCTGGGAGAAAACAAACCATCACCTAAAAGGTTCTAAGTCTTTATACTTTACCCTAAGTAACTTTGGTTAATGTGTTAGAAATACTGCTAGTATTTCCAGAATCTACTCTGATGTGATGTTACAGCATTTAATAAAATTATTACTTCACATCAGAAACAAAATCCTTAAGAATTCCGTATCAACAAACCCTCAGGTGTGAAAAATGTTTTTTCTTCTCTCCCAAACCACATCATAGTGTTTTTAATCAAGGAGAATGTCTTCTTGTGCACAGATACATACAAAATCTTCCTTACTCAATCTCACATCTTTCTTTGTATTTAGCCTGCCTTCTCCTACCGGTCTCCCACTCCAGTGAATCTGTAAGTACAGATAAGTGCACTTCAGGGATATAGTAAAACTAGAAAACCCAGCAAGGGCAGTGACATCATGGATTTCCACCTAAATATTTTTAAATGTTAATTTAAAGCACAAACCAGAGATTTCTAGAAAAGGGAAAGAAAAAAGAAAAGGGAAAGAAAAATCCTTTAGGGTTTTATTGTGCATTTGGCAGCACTCTTACATAGTCAGGTCACTAACTTTGCAGATTTAAAAAGGAATGGTTTCCCAACCTCTTTCACCTTTTGGTGACACTCCTACCAGCAAGGAGAGAAGACTCAAGGCCACTGTACCTTCAGTTCTGTAAAATGGCATGAACTGGTGCTGGTGACAAAAGAAGGTCCATTGGCACAACCACCTGCACTGAGGAAAGCTGAAGAAGGCTGCTGTCTGCCACATGACAGCCCTCATGAAACAACAGTCTGAGTTGACACTCAAGTCCAGCAAAGCCATAAGCCAGTCTGCAGGGCAGAGGCAGGTTTGAAACCACACTTTGCAAGCCAGCTGTTCCACTTACACCCTTGCCCCAGGAAGCCACCTTCCAGAGCAGAAAGGACGTAATCCACTCTTAAAGTAGGTATCTGGGGGTTGTTCTTTCAGAAATCCTGGCAGTGTCACCCACCTGAGTGTTCTCACACCCACACAGAGTATCTATGTTGCACTAAAAGGCTTTAACTGAGAGCATTTAGGCTGCGAAGTGAACTGAACTCAGGAGGTGGTAAGGGTTTGAAGTAGTGTACAAAATTCATACTCCTGTCTCTGGCTATGAATGCAATATTGATCCCAACCACATAACTCCATGGCATTTTTCTGCCTTGGGACTGCCACATATTGATAGGCTGTGACAAACAATAAACTGTTTCTGAAGAGAACTTACATTCTTTGGACATGCCCACTTCAAAGCACTTCTGTAGTCTGCAGTACTGGCAGCGATTTCGGGTGACTTTATTGATGACACAGTTTTTGTCTCTGTGACATGTGTAAACCATGTTTTTCTGGATACTTCTGCGGAAAAAGCCCTGAAATCAAGAACAAAAATAAATCACATAAACTTTTCAGCTTCTCATAACCTTTAGACACAGACATTAACATTGCTTTAAACCAACAAAATCAGTTTGAAGTTGTGGCTGGAGTACAGCACCTTTAAAGACTAAGTCTTATTTAGTACTGTTTCTTGACTCATCTCTTAAATAAGACTAAGTAAATAACATAACCTAGAGCCAAACCAAGCCAAACTAGAACTAGTAACAGCATTCAGGAAATTAAGTCCTAAATTTTACCAAAAAAAGGTCAAATCAAAATGGTTTGGGCTTAGGGATGTAGTAATGAGTTGGGTAAACAACAGTCTTCCTAACACATCCACCTGGAAGTCAAACACCCATCCTTCAACTGACAGCCTCCCTAAGCTTGAAGAGCCCATGTATTTTTGTTACCTCAGAAATTCTATAATTTGAAAGGCTACATATAAAAAGAGAAATAATTTGAAGGCCAGGTCTCTCTGCTGCTGAAACTTCGAGAGCAATTAATAAAGCTTCTGCAGATGGAAAAGTTCCCACATCAGGTTATTGAGTTGTGAACTTGTAAAAGTTGCCAATTACAGCATTTCTTATTCAGATACAGCTGTGAAAATAATCAAGAATTACAATGACCTTGAACAGAAATTGAAGAGCAATAGAGGTCTGGTTTGTACTTAAGGAACACCATTTGACTGGAACCCTCTTTGGCAAGTACAAGAAAGAAAAGCAGCTGTAAACGTTGAGGTTAGCTGGCATGGGAAAAAAGGACTTCAAAACTGAATTTAAATACTCTATCTGCATTAAAAACCAAGCTTTAGATGATATCATATAATAATGAAGAGAAAAAAAAGAGAGGATCACTTAAAGCATTTTAGAGCTCGACCCACAGATATTGATCAAAAGTATTTTTGCAACAGACACTTAGGAATTTGACAGCAATATTTAACCTTCTCCCTTAGATTTCATAGAATCATAGAATGGTATGGTTGGAAGGGACCTCAAGGATCATCCGGTTCCAGCCTCCTGCCATAGGCAAGGACACCTCCCACTAGTACAGGTCACTCAAGGCCTCCACCAACCTGGCCTTGAACACCTATAGGGAGGTTGTAGCGCACAGAATCACCCAACGTGATAAGATCACATTGAGTGATTCTGTGCTCCACAACCTCCCTGGGCAGCCTGTGCCAGTGTCTCACCACCCTCACTGCAAACAACTTCCTCCTAACATCCACTTTCAATATCCCCTCTGACACTTCAATCCCGTTGCCCCTTCTCCTGTCGTTGCAAGACCTTGTCAATAGTCCCTCCCCAGCCTTCCTGGAGCCCCCTTCAGATCCTGGAAGGCTACTCTAAGGTCTCCTGGAAGCCTTCTCCAGGCTGCAGAACCCCAACTCTCTCAGCCTGTCCTCAGAGTACAGCTGCTGCAGCCCTCTCAGCATCTTCGTGGCCTCCTCTGAACCTGCTCCAACATTTCCATGTGCTTCCTATGCTGGAGGCTCCAGAACTGCACACAGTACAGTTTAAAAAAACATTTCAATGCAAGCACCAGGGTGAAATATCAGTCAACATGACAGCATTATAGAAGGACAATTTAATATTTGTTGGAGGGTTTGAGAGGTTAAAACTCTTCAACCAGCCACATGTTTACACCCTACAGAGAAGCAGTAACCTTGATGCCATAGAGGACAGCTTAGTGCCCAGAATGCATTTGTCTGAAGATGCAATCAGGACAAGCTATAAAACTGGCTCTCTTAGAGGCACTTCTTGAGGTATGCAGGTAGTTTGACAGCTAGAACCCTGTTGTTCAGAGTTAACTGGGAGAGGCCCTGGTCATACAGTTAGGGAGTGGTAGGGCAGGTATAGCCAGTAAGAACTGGTCATAAATTCCTTGAACATCCAACATGTTATAGATGCTGATGCTATGAAAACACGTGCAGTTCACTCAGAGCCGAAAAATGCCTCCTTAATCACATAGCCCTTGGCAGTTCTGCAGCTCTTGCACAGACAAGACTCACCCTGAGGTTAGCTGTTCTGATTTAGAAGATACTTAATGCTACCATCACAAAAGTAAACAAAACGCTGCACTTTTCTTTTTCTTCAACTACTGAACAGAGAAGAATTTAAAGCTATTTGTTCAGAAAATTAAAACTTCTATGTTATCAATGGCATTGCTATTTTATATTCCACATGTTGATGATTAACACTGCTTCAGTCTTTGCAACAGAAAGTTGCAAGTGTGCATAAATTTGTCTACTCCCCAAGGAGAAAATTTATGGTAATACTTACTACTTTCTTGCTTTGCTGTTCCCCTAGTTGCAATGCCCAGATCTTTAGTAATTGCCAAGGATGCTAGCCAGGACTATGAGAAGTCTTTGACATCAATTTTGGTTCAATTCAACAGACAGAAAGTGTGAGTTTGTGCTGGTTCAAGGATCTCTACTCAGCTCATTCAAGCGGTAAGGGAAGCCAAACCTCCTGTAGCTACCCTGGCCTGATTCAGTGCTGCATGTAAATTAGCACTTACATTCATCACAGAACCATTCTGGTTGGAAAACACCTTTAACACCACTGAGTCCAACCATCACCAATGGAGTAACTCTCCTACCACCACCATTCTGACAGGACAGAAACAAAACCGGCCCAAACAAGCAAAAATTACCCTCTTGAAGAGGAACTGTCTTGCTGTGCTGAGCAACTGGAGCAATTTTAAAACCAACCAAACAAAATGAACCCAAACCAGTTCCCAATGGCTTCTCTTTGCATGTGCTTTGGGGCAGAAGCTATTGTGCATCAATGTTCAAGACACTTCTGGTTTACTGACTGTGCTGGTTTGAGGCTAATTGGAGTATTTTACTGAGAGAAATTAAATACTTAGCTGTGAGAAGAAATAACAGCAGTGACCTGTATCGCTCATTCTGCTGCTGAGAAGCACAACCAGTCACCATACAGCTCAGACACTCACTGCTCACACACTGCTCAGTTCTCAGTTGTTGTTCTGCTCCTTCACTCTGGCAGTCTGTGGCTGCTTTCTGCCTCAACTCTAATCTGACCTAACCCTTTATTTCCTCTAACCTCTTTGTTGTCCTTCTGACATCTCACCTCAGGTCTCTCCAGATCTATCATGAGATACAAGGGGACTGATCTGGGTATTGCTGAAGGGAGGCAAAGAGGGGAAAAGACAGGGGGAAGTTTGGGTGGGGATCCTCCTCACAATCTGATTGTTTTGGAGGGATTTTTGTGTTTCTGTATTACTTTTAACTTGTATATAACTGTATATTGTGTATATATATATGTGCTTGTAAATTATACTAAGCTGTAAATATAGCTTCATTCCTTAACTTCCAGCTGGCTGAGTCTACTCTGGGTGATTTCATTGTGTGTGGAGGTGAGTAACTCCCAAACCATCACAATGACAAAGTAATGAATGAAATTCATTACCTCTCAGAATGAAATATAAGCTTCTAGAGTGCCACTCAATACAGGGAAAAGAAGAAACATAAATAGAGATGTACTTCACGAAAATACAACCAGTAGCTACTGGCACCTCCTAAGTGATCAGTTGTCCTGACACAGATTACGCATCTTTTTAATCTAATTACAGCCTGTAAGGAAGGGAAGCAGAGAAAGCTGTCTCAGTCCTTACCATACAAAGTTGACTGCATGGCCCAACAGAAAAAAATTGATCCAGCTTCTACAGACAGCAAAATAAATCCAAAGCTATTAAAAGTAGCCTACAGGCTTTGAATTCTGTTCATGTACATGCCCCTGTGCTCCTCTGGGAAGCCAGGTGTTGTGCCACACTCCTTGCATTTCCATTAGAAACTGAATTTGGGATTAAATGCAAGACAGATTTTGGCTGCTGTTCCAGGGGTGAAGTTCCATGCCCAAACCTCCTGCAGCGCTTGGCCTCCAAAGGCTGCAGAATGCAGAGACCTTCTGCTGGTCAATTCTGGCCTAAAGGCCTAAAGACAAAAGCTGTGATCTCAAAAACTCTACACTGACAGATTCGGTCAGCAGAACACGAGCCAGTCTGTGCCCAGTTGGCCAAGAAAACCACCAGCATCCTGGCTTGGATCAGAAATGGTGTGGTCAGCAGAACCAGGGCAGTGATTGTCCTCCTGTACTTAGCACTGGTGAGGCCATCCCTCGAATACTGGGTTCAGTTTTGGGCCCCGCACTACAAGAAGGACATTGAGGTGCTGGAGTGGGTCCAGAGCAGGGCAATGAAGCTGGTGAAGGGTCTGGAGAACAGGTCTGTTGAGGAGCAGCTGAAGGAACTTGTGTTGTTTAGCGTGGAGAAAACAAGGCTGAGGAGAGACCACCTGGTTCGCCACGGCTCCCTGAAAGGTGGTTGGAGCGAGATGGGGTTTAGTCTCTTCTCCCAGGGAACAAGCAACAGGACAAGTTGCCCCAGGGAAGGTTTAGACTGGAAATGAAGAACTACTTCTGCCCTAAAGGGTTGTCGAAGCCCTGCCCTAGGCTGCCCAGAGCAGTGGTGGAGTCCCCATCCCTAGAGGGCTTTCAAAGTTGCGTAGATGTGGTGCTGTGGGACGTGGTTTGGTGGTGAGGTGGGACTCCATGATCTTAAAGGTCTCTTCCAACCAAAACAACTCTGTGATTCTGTGATTCACAAATTCATTACTAATATAAAATATTACTAAAAATACTACTAAATATTACTAATTACTAATACCAAAGAATAACAAATTCATAAAAAGGAAGATCTCCAGGTCAAAATGAAGAGAGTATCTGTAACAGCCTAACAGGCAGAGTCCTACCCTGAGTGAAAGATGCAGAGGAGGATATTAACTGTGGAAGCTTAGACTCTTATTTTACAGGTTACTCCTTAACAACTGTATTTGATTTTCTGCCTGGAGTTACTCACAAAACAGAAAGAAAAAAGAAATGGTTTTCAGAAAATATTCAAGTGAGAAAAAGTGCAATGTAGTCCTGCTCAAAACTAAGGACCTGTGTGTTAGTGCCTACTCCCCAAGTCCTCTTCCCTCATCAACATTCCCTCACAACTCCTGCTACTGAGATTTGTGGCAAACTCATTTTAAAACCTCAGCAATGTGTCACAAAAATATCTCATCTTTACCTTTTCCTCCAGTCTGACCCTAAGCAAAATGACCATATGATATAACCGCTGCTTTTCATACAAACACCACCACCTGAACTGTCATAGGGACTGACAGAAGTGCAAGCACTGTCAGGCGAGGAGAACTTGCTGGGCACCAGAGCTGTTTCTCCAGGCACCTCCACAAGGGCCGTGCCCTGCAGTCACAAGGTCTGGGTGGCACTGCAAGCAGGAACACACCCAGAAACATTTGTTGAATCTGATGGTGGACAAGATAGAGAGGTCCCTGCCTACCCCTCTGCAGAGGTTTGAGCTGCACCTGCATTGGTGAGCTCAAGTTTTGCAGCCAGAGAACACCCTGCAGGACACCAGGATGGGCAGGGTGGGCACTTGCTGCCCAGTTCATCAGAAAGTACATTAAAACCATTTCATGGCTGGGTTCCAGATAGCCCAGGTGTAACACACTGGCCCCTTCACTAAAACCAGCAAAGTTAGACCCAATCCTAAGTTTTCCTCCAAGTGCTTTTTGTCAAATGACTTCCATTTATCCTCACAAACCCAAAAATTTCTCCAAACACCAAGAGAATCCAAATGTGACCTAACCTTAAGAAGCTGTCAGAAACTTCAGAGACAGCAAATTACCACTGCTTATAAATTAATCAACTTCTAATGACTACTTGCTCTTGGAAAACAAGCTGCTATTTATCACACTATATTCACCTCACAAGGCATCTCTTTGGTTGAATGTTTACATGAGCAATGTTTGATGCAAATATTTTAGTGTACCACCCAAATTATCACCCCATGAAGGGAAATCAGACATTTCTGTCCAAAAAAACAAGCACAAGTGGCATTTCCTGCTTTGTAATTTAAAATGTCTCATGAATGCAGAAAGAAATAAATCCGTGAGACATAAAGCATTGCTCTCACACAACAGCACAGACAAAGTACTTGAATTTGAAGCAGAGGAAGCTACTGAAGATCTACCAGGAACGGCAAAATATTTGTATTATCCATGACTTTTAAAAACTTGAATCTTGTGGTTTTACAGAATCATAGAATGGTAAGGTTGGAAGGCACCTCAAGCATTATCCAGTTCCACCCCCCTGCCATAGGCAGGGACAACTCCCACTAGTACAGGTCACTCAAGGCCTCCTCCAACCTGGCCTTGAACACCTCCAGGGAGGGAGCAGCCACAACCCCCCTGGGCAACCTGTGCCAGTGTCTCACCACCCTCACTGCAAATAACTTCCTCCTAACATCCACTTTCAGTCTCCCCTCTGACACTTCAAACCCATTGCCCCTTCTCCTGTCATTGCAAGACCTTGTCAATAGTCCCTCCCCAGCCTTCCTCTAGCCCCCCTTCAGATACTGGAAGGCTACTCTAAGGTCTCCTGGAAGCCTTCTCTTCTCCAGGCTGCAGAGCCCCAACTCTCTCAGCCTGTCCTCACAGCAGAGCTGCTGGAGCCCTCTCAGCATCTTGATGGCCTCCTCTGGACTGGCTCCAACACTTCCATGTCCTTCCTGTGCTGGGGGCTCCAGAACTGCACACAGGACTGCAGGTGGGGTCTGAGGAGAGCAGAGCAAAGGGGCAGAATCCCCTCCCTTGGGGAGGTTGTGGCTGCTCCCTCCCTGGAGGTGCAGAGGAAGGCCTGTAAAAGAACTAAAAGCCCCAGCACATGCTGCTGATCCTGTGTAGTAGAAAGGAGACTGTAAAATGGCTGCAGACACAATACAAGACCCCACAAGTAATGAAAGCTGTCAGAGTATCTATCTAAAAGGAAGCTAAAATGAGCATATTCCCAGTTGCACAGCACCTTCTCAGGATGTCTGCACTGTCAATTACAGTCTGGAAGTCATGGCTTGCAGAGTCACGAATTAATTGTGGCTGGAAATCACCACCACACAAAATGGAAGCAGGTACAGCAGTAAGTAGAGGAAGGCTCACTGCCAGGGAGCAGAGAAGTGGTGCTGCTGACGTATGTCAGAGCAGGACAGACAGATGTCTGGGAAAAAAAACCGAATTAATAAATGCTGTGAAAGGCCAAGAGCTTGTAGAGAACACCTAAATGCCAGCCTCCTGGCAGCAGAGGGGCTGGATACAGCCTGCTCTGGGTAGTGCTCTGGGTTTCTGTCATTGCTGTTATTTCCAGCAGAAACTCTCTCCTCACTATCCACCTTTCATCTTGTCTATCTGTGTAACTTGCAGATTAAAATCTGCTGTAACTTTCCATGGCTAAAGAATCCCAAATTTCCTACTGAAACGAGGTTGGGCTGTCGGGCTTGGTTTTGTTTGTTTGCTTTTTTATTATTTTTAAAAAATCTATAGAACTCAAAAGACTTAAGAAAAAAAAAGCAGGTGTTATCCCATGTCTGGCATAGGGGAATACAGACCTGTGAACCCAAGAGTAATGCATCAAGTGCATTAAGAAATGAGAAAATCACCTAGAATCATAGAATGGTAAGGTTGATCTTTGAGGTCCCTTCCAACCTTACCACTCTATGATTATAAGTGAAAAAAAAAAGGGAAAAAAAAAAAAAGGCCTATTGTTAGGGTGAAAATTATGAGAAAATTAAATTAAATTAAATTTAAATGGAGAATTTTGAGAAGTTTCAGGATTTTCTCATTTCTTAAAAGGAGAAAAAGGGCCAGACGATAAGGACAGGCAGTTGAGGAAGGTGTTACCCCTCCCTAAGCTACCAAAATGAGGACACTCATCTGCCATTGCAAAAACTTCTCCAGCAAAGACACAGTGCAGGCCTCTGTTGATAAATCCTAATAGCTTCTAAGGTGAAAAAAGTCTTGTGGGCCCCAGAGGGCACGGAAAAAAAAAAAATCCAGTTTTGACAACAGAGCTTGAAGTAAGTAATTCATGAGGCTACTAATGCCACTTAGCCATTACCCATTGGTGAAACCAGAAACAAACCCCATTTTGCATCATGTCCATGCCAACACATTTTCAGATTCCACACACTTTGCTCCAATGTTAAAAAAGTGCTCCAAACCAGGAAAACAATGCGGTTTGGGTTTCTTTTTGGGGAGTTTGAAACACTTCTGTTGACAGATGGCAAATTGGTAACCATAGGGAAACATTCCGTATTAGCTGGATATGTGAGCAATCCAAAGTTGTGCTAACTGCTGATTTTGAGCTGAAGTTTCACAGCCCACATGAAAAAGGGCCAAGGATGCCAGAAGCAAGTGGCCCCCAGAGGAATGAGAAAACAATGGCCAAGGACACAGGCTACAGTAGCCTGCAGAAGAACAGCTAAGCAGGAAGATCAAAAGCAAAACAAGGGGTGTTCTGAAGAGATAGTGATGCACCAACTGTTTGGTTCTTACACAGCTCATCTTAATGAATTAGACCAATTAGAGAATTCCATGAGAGTTTGTATCTGGGAGATTTGGGCCAGCTGCTTGGGGCAACAGCTCATCCCTTAATTTTTTGGACCAATTGGTTTTGTAATGGGCTGGCCTGAACAGTCTGTTAGAAGGGTATATAAATGCATGTTCGTATTCAATAAATTGGCAGTGGCATTGCATTGCTTGGATCATACTGGTCTGTGTGTGTGGCTCTGTCCAGCTTCTCCTGCCAAGAAGTCCTGTTACAGAACCAGGGGAAATGCGTTCACCCAGCTGCAAACCTGCAGCAAGTGGATTTCTGCAGTGCGGGCACCACAGCATCCCTAAGATCGCAGACAGATTTCTCCACAATTTTGATTTTCACTGAACTCCTGACCTTTTTTAGCAAAGGTGTCAAGGTCTCCAGACAGAATAGTCATCACCTTGAAACCATATGTGAGGGGAAAGAAAGGCTGAGATTTTCTGCTTCTCCACCGCGGTAATTGAAGCAGAAAGGAAGATGCCGGTATGCACTTCCATCTGTTTTCTTCAAACTGAGAGGATAAAAAGTAAAAAGGAAAAAAAACGGAGATGAGACATCCACAATTAAAAAGTTACAGTTAACTTCCTTTCAGTAATGTCTGTATGACAATTTTGGCCTGCTAAGAAACTCCAGATGGGAAGAGTAATTAATACAATTTAACGCGACTAACAGGAGATCAAAGAAATGCTTTTCTGAGCTACAGCACACTGACTTATTTCACACAATTTAATGCAGAGCCAAGGAATGAATTATTGCACTTTGCTATTTTCTTATAGTTTTGTTTATGCAGATTGATTCCCTTTAACCTAATTTGTGAAGGACTAGACCCGTAGCCCAATAAAACCATTAAATGTCATTAGGGTGGCCATACAACTGTCTAGCACTTACAGAAAAGGCTGCATGTTCTTAACTGCTCATCATTAATTTTCCTCTCTCCTCTTCCAATGCCTTAGGATTTATACCACCAATTAAGATAATAATGAGTGCCCCAGGTTGCCCTCTAAGAAGCAAAAATTAATTAAGTGCAGTATTTCTTCATAGGGAACTACACTTTTCCAAACCACTTATGGAGCTGCACTCTTGCATGCAAGCACAGTGGCTGGAAAGACTTTCCAAATTGTTGTGCCCCAAATGTATGACTGACTTTGGTTGGCACCCTTAATTTGAGTATCTGGGTTTATTCTTTAAGGCTTCGGATGGTTGGAATAGGAGGATCATCTTCTAAGGGCAATGTCACCATTTTTACAAGACAGAGTTGTTTTCTGTAGATCTACAAAAGAAAGACACTAAACAACAGCTAAAGCAGACCTCCTAATAAAAAGCAAACAAAAACATCCCTGCCCGTCTACACTTGTGCAGTCATGTGTGGATTTCTGCAGCAACCAAGACAAGGAAAAGACTCGTATTAGCTATGCAATTGCTGTGCTGCAAGTACTTGCAGTAGTCTCCCAAGTTAGCCTCTGCATTTAGCTGCTGGCAGAAATGGGAACACGTGAAGAAGAAAAGGCAAGCTCAAACACAGATCTACATGAGCACACTCCAAGGAAATTCCCTGCACAGCCAGGCAGCCTCTATCACCACAAAGGCTTGCAGAGTTCCTACGTAAGTGGCGCCACAGCTACTTCTCAGGAAAGACACAGAGACTTTCATTAATTGTCAGCAATAAAAAGTCCCTGCGTTTCTGCACCCGCTGGAATTTACGGAGTTGCCCGTTTCTATCCCACTGTCAGCAATGGAATATTTACAGCTGAGCTGAAATAATAATGCAAACTATGCCACAAGTATTTACGTGTGCTTGCAAGCTGGCTGAAGCACAATTCCCCTTTCTTTAGCAGACAGACTTGCACAGTGTGCATGCATGGGCAGCTGTTCCCTGCTCTCTCATCAATACACCCAGAGCCAATGCAGCAGCCCAGCCTGAGCCTGACTGGCTGGGTGGGTGCCTGTGGGTGCTGGCCCTGCACACACCTGCTAGGACAGCCAGCAAGGAGCTGGCTCTGACCATGCTGCAGCAGTTCCCACTCATCTTTGAGACTCAGCATGTTTCCGTTCTTTTTGTCTGGTCTGGGCAGAGTTTTACAATGTACCTGATACGCAACATAGAAGTTTTTGAGAAGGGATGACATGACAGTGTGGAAAGCAGCCCCAAATTATTCAGAATTAATAACATGAACAAAAGTGTGCCAAAGTAAACCAGATGTCTTGGGCACTATGCTCCTGGTGTATTTGTCATCAGTACACGTTCATTATCTCCACACACTTTTTTTTTTTTTCCTCATAGTTTTGACAATTTGTCTCTACAAGAGTATGTTGTACCAGATTTCTTGAAAACTGGCAAGTAATACTTTGTACTTAGTACTTGATGCTACACTATCGTTCCACCACGCTCGGTGACAAAGAAAATATGGTAATATAGAACCTCCCACTAAAACCTTGTAAAATGTAGAGTTTAGTCAAACTGGGATGAGACTAGGAAACAGAGTTCAAGTAAATATCCAGAAATATGCACCTCTGGCTCCCTAGTACTGGCAGCAGTCAAGGAAAATTACCTTTCCACACTGCAGCTGAAACTCATTACTGAAGGCAACAGCAGAGCAATGAGCTGGAGCTGGGCCAATCTGGCAAACTCGTTCTTAAGAATGAGGCAGTGGCCATACCCTTCTGCCCAGTTGCTGTACACAGTCAAAGTACACATGGGCAAAATGGTGTCAAAAACATTGAAAACCAAGCTGAGAAATGCAGTCTGTGCCAGTGCAAGTGATTAGCAACTGCACAGCCAGAGACAGAGGAACCAAGTGAATAGGTGCTTTAAGCAAGAAGGACTCTAGGTAACGCTAATTGGAAATAGATGTCTAGCTGCAAACACTGACATGAATCATGCTGAGATGCTGAAAATGCTCAACAGCTTACAGGACAACTGCAGCACTAGTGCCATGCTAGGACATGGAACTGTTGGAGTGGGTCCAGAGGAGGGCCACAAAGATCCTCAGAGGGCTGCAGCAGCTCTGCTATGAGGACAGGTTGAGAGAGTTGGGGCTCTGCAGCCTGGAGAAGAGAAGGCTTCCAGGAGACCTTGCAATGGCCTTCCAGTATCTGAAGGGGGCTACAGGAAGGCTGGGGAGGGACTATTGACAAGGTCTTGCAATGACAGGAGAAGGGGCAGTGGGTTTGAAGTGTCAGAGGGGAGACTGAAAGTGGATGTTAGGAGGAAGTTGTTTGCAGTGAGGGTGGTGAGACACTGGCACAGATTGCCCAGGGAGGTTGTGGCTGCTCCCTCCCTGGAGGTGTTCAAGGCCAGGTTGGATGAGGCCTTGAGTGAGCTGTACTAGTGGGAGGTGTCCCTGCCAATGGCAGGGGTTTGGAAATAGATGATCCTTGAGGTTCCTTCCAACCTTACCATTCTATGAATCTATGCTCCCCAGCATCGGGCACCACTCTTCATTCAGCCAGCCTGCAAAGAAGCAAGGCAGAGCCTGGGATGGGGAAACTTTGACAGTGGAAAAGCATGACCTTCAGAGATGAGTGAGGGGACTGGGGCTGCTTAGTCTAACACAGGAAAATCTTAGCTAGATGTTTTCCTGTTCTCTTTCTCCCCTGACAGACTTTAATCAATGGCAAGATTTAAGCACAGTGCTCACAAGATGTGATTACAAGATGATAATTTTTTCAGTTTACAAAAATGGAATTGGAATAAGATAAAAGCTCTTGTTAGTTAGCTCACCCATTTCACTGCCACATGCTGTACTTGCATTTCTCCTATTCACCTAACACTCCCTTTCTTCTCTTTTTTAAAAAAAAACACAGTGTTCACTTCTGTCTCTATACACATAGCAGTTGTTGTGCTTAACCATGGGTAAATGTGGACTGGTGAAGACCATTTGCAGCAGTATCTGAGCAATGCCTTGATCCTCTGGTCCAATAAAAAGCGTTAGGGATCAGTCATTTAAAAAATCATGAGCTGCAGAGCTTTCTCTGAAATGCTCCACTTAAACCTTCCTAAACCTGGAGTGCTGCCACTCAGAAAGCACTTGAGAGTTACAGCACACTCTGAAGGGAGGATCTAAAAAGTTTATGAGTTTATGTTTATCACAGGTGCACAGGGATCCACAGTAATCCAAGTGCCCCGTGAGGAAGACTTCTCCTCTGTCGGGAAGACCAATCTGGAGAGTATCCTGCCAGGTCACTCAAAACAGGAGGGAACTGTAGCCTGTGGAGTGGCTGCTCCAGTGCTGGAAATCTCTGTTGTCCCTGTGAATGCCTGGGAGGTGAGAGAGGGATCTGGTCACAGCCAACAGTAACAGGTCCCATGAAATTATCACTTTTAAAGACTTTGAAACACGAACAAACTTGCTCCACAAGCATCTGATCTGTCTCCCTGCCACCAGACAAGAGCAGGCCTTGCTCATGAGCTATGATGGGGCTGATGGCTCACTGAAGCTTGCTGTAACTAGAGTGAAACTGGCAACCAAATCTGTGTTTTTGGCACTGCTTGCAACTGCCGTCTCACCTTGTAATTTACATACCCATTAATCTAGGCAGGGGATCCCAGAACAATACAACTTTTACTAGAAAGCAACTTTACCCACTAAAATGCATTACGCGTAAAAGTTTAAACATGCCCATGTCAAATCCTAAGAGATTTTATTCACTTCTGTGAAAGCTGTCTCCTGAATTGAGCTGTGGAAATTGTGGGAACTCCTGCACATTATCAAAGGGAAGAACAATCTATGAGTAGAGAACTTGTCTATTTGGCACACCAGAGGCAGCAGTACACCGATTAAACAGCTACTACACTAATATACCAAAACTACCAATTAAAAACCTGGATGCATTGCTTCCTTAACACTATAACAAAGTTTTGTAAGTGGAACACTGAGCTGAACAGGTGTTAGACCTAGAGGGGTCTCCTCTGTCTGAAAAGCTCTTCTGAAATAACCAAAATAAAATAAATAGGAAGAAGGCCACAACACATATGTCTGTTACATGGAACTCAAGAAACAGCATAACCACAATCAAATACTACAGTAAAATCCAGATATAAAGAGGAGAAGATAGGCACATGGGTTTAACTAATTTGGGTAGTGTGATGGTTGAGGGTAATACAGAAACACAATCCCCCTCACAGAAACCAGAGTCCCCAGGAGGGGCTCCCAATCACCCTTCTACCTCCTTTCCACCCCTCTACCTTACCCCAGGGTCTGGTTTATGTGCAAGGTGAGTTTGGAGGATGGGCAAGGGGGGTTAGAAGCAGAGTGATTAGTTAGGTTAGCGGGGAGGTCCAGACCAAGCCAGAAGCTGGAGAGAATGGGACTCTCTGAGTCTGAGTGTCTTATCTATGTTTGTTCTTACACCTCTCAGCAAGCCTATGAGTGAAGCAGACATCACCAGAGTTTGCTTTTCACAGCCTAGAATATAACTTTTTTCATTAAAAAATATTCCAATTAGCCTCAAACCAGCACAGGTAGGTTTTGGTGTTTAGAACGGCTACTCAAAAATGGAAGGATTTCTTAAGTCATTCGAGGGGAAGAAAAAGAAGTATGAATAAAATAAATGGAATAAAATGTGTAAAGTTGAATGTATTGGAAATACTGAGCCTTGGAAAACTAAATCGCATTGTTTTTCTTGTTATGGCACAAGACTGAAGTTTCAGCAAGAGCAGCTCTGCAAAGCTGATCAGCTCTGGGATCTGTGCTGGGATCTGTGCTAGGATCCAGGCTGGGATCCATGCTGCAAACACAACTGCACTCTGTTTTCAAGGAAAACACAGCAAAGAGCCCTTGAGGAAATTTCATCAGAGAAACACTTCCCTCAGGGTTAGAACAGAACTGTTTCCATCAGCAGGTTAGTTCATAAGCTCAGAGAGCAATGGAAGGTCACTTCCCAAGGCCAGCTGCAGCATTTCTGCACAGAGGGAGGCTGACCCTTAGGGACTGAGGAATGGTTTGTAATAGCCTGTGCCAGTCTGCAGCCATGAGCTAACCAGGGCTGGGGAGCAGAAATGGCTCTGACCCCCTTCCAGGAGTGAGAATGAGGACACTGCCCACTGAGTGGGGGTGTAGAGAGAAATCCTGGTTACAGGAACACATCTGCACAAGGCAATCAGGTAGAGTAAGTACAAGACTCGCTATGCCCAGACTGCCCTTCTAGGACTCTCCACCTCTGCCACCCTCAGCCAGCCTGAGGGGAGGCCCAAACTGCCCTCCCCAGCTGGGGGCTGAGGGCCTCCCCAGGCTGCATGAGGCAGCTCCATGCCCTGCAAAGGGAGGTAGAGTGCACTGTTCCAGAGAGAAGGGAAGGGAGGAAAGGCAGGGCAGAGCAGGGCAGAGGTCACTCAGGCACTGCCTTCTAAGCTCTGGTACTAGAAGACAGAACAGAACAACAACATCACAACATGCTGGGACCAGCAGGTCCCTTCCCTGGGGATGTGGCTCTGTCCCTGGGGTCTTGTTAAGGGACACTCAGGACCACTCAAGCTGCCACACAACCAGAAGATACACACAGATCTATCTCTCAAAAGAAGTTCAAAGTTAGCAGCAACCAAAGAGCATCTAAGTGACACATTGGTGAACAGAATCAGATAGTGGGTAGTGCCATTTTGTACACTCATGGAACCCCAATTCCAGATTTACTTTTCTAAGATGTGCCATTTAGAAAGTCTTTAAGTACTTGTTAAGAAAAATGTGAATTACAGTTTTAAAAGATGCCTAAAGCAAGCAGAAGAGTGACCCAATCTTCTCTCCAGTACCAAAGGAAAACAGACAGGATCAGTTCAGCTAAGTCACCTTCCCTTGCCCTCTCTTCCAGGGAAGACTCTCTTAGAATCATAGAATGGTAAGGTTGGAAGGGACCTCAAGGATCATCCAGTTCCAACCCCCTGCCATAGGCAGGGACACCTGCTACTAGTACAGGTCACTCAAGGTCTCCTCCAACATGGCCTTGAACCCCTCCAGGGAGGGAGCAGCCACAACCTCCCTGGGCAACCTGTGCCAGTGTCTCAACACCCTCACTGCAAACAACTTCCTCCTAACATCCACTTTCAATCTCCCCTCTGACACTTCAAACCCATTGCCCCTTGTCCTGGCATTTCAAGACCCTGTCAAGAGTCCCTCCCCAGCCTTCCTGGAGCCCCCTTCAGATCCTGCAAAGCTACTCTAAGGTCTCCTGGAAGCCTTCTCTTCTCCAGGCTGCAGAGCCCCAACTCTCTCAGCCTGTCCTCACAGCAGAGCTGCTGCAGCCCTCTCAGCATCTTGGTGGCCTCCTCTGGAGCTGCTCCAACACTTCCATGTCCTTCCTGTGCTGGGGGCTCCAGAACTGCACACAGAACTGCAGGTGGGGTCTGAGGAGAGCAGAGCAAAGGGGCAGAATCCCTTCCCTTGCCCTGCTGCCCACACTGCTCTTGCTGCAGCCCAGCACACAGTTGCTGTCTGGGCTGCACTCACACTGCAGTCTCATGTTAGGCTTTTCATCAACCCAGAAAAACTCCTGTGGGGTTCAGCATGCTATCCTTAAATCTAAGTTCAACAGATCAATTGCTTGTAAATCTCTGTCTATCTTTTTTTTTCTTTTTAGAATCCCCCAGAGTTAGAAAATGAAAAGCAGGTCACTGTAATTTTACATGTCTGTAACTGCTGTTTGGGAAGCATAAATTAAATACAGCACAGTATTAAAAAAAATTAACTTCTGAGATGTTTGCTTAGATGTCCACATCTCCTTATCCACTGACTAACCTCTGCAAACAGTAAAGATCATTTTCAGAATGTCGTATCAAACGTGGTGGAAAGCTCAATTCCTTTCCTTCATTTTAACAGCTTCCTGGGTCTGTACAGCACAGCCTGTACTCCACATCCAGGACTGAAGGCCACACAGTCCTTAAACTAATGGGAGCTGTGAAACAAATTGACAAGACGAGAACAAAATATAATGTTTTTCCCCTCTCTAGTGAAGATTTTTTTGTTTTAAATAGCATGCATTAGAACCCACTTATAGGAAAAACCCCACACTCCACACCCACTGCATGCAGACCAAGGCAAGCACAGCTGCCTGACCTGCACCCCGTCGGCTTCTGGCATCTCTGGGTGATACATCACAATGTGATCTCCGCAGACAGCACTTTTACACATACACATCGTTTACATGGTTCTGTTGAAGCTGTTGCAGCCCATGCACACATGGCTGATCTGGTGTGAACCTCAGCTCTCCCAGACATTTGCTAATAAGTCACAACAGCTACGGGCAGGTGAGAGCTGAACAGTAATGTGACAAACACATCTGCCATGACTCTTCAGTACCTACCTTGGTACAAGAAACCATGATTCAACTCCAGTAACAGCAGGTACATACACATGTAAATTTGAAGTTCCTTCTTTTTATGGTGTGTATTCTCAGGTATTGAAAGGAGTAGATACTGACAGGAGAAATAAACTCAGCTTTACTCTGTTCTCCTCAGACCCCACCTGGAGTCCTGTGTGCAGTTCTGGAGCCCCCAGCACAGGAAGGACATGGAAGTGTTGGAGTGGGTCCAGAGGAGGCCACCAAGATGCTGAGAGGGCTGCAGCAGCTCTGCTGTGAGGACAGGCTGAAAAAGTTGGGGCTTTGCACCCTGGAGAAGAGAAGGCTTCCAGGAGACCTTAGAGTAGCCTTCCAGGATCTGAAGGGGGCTCCAGGAAGGCTGGGGAGGGACTATTGACAAGGTCTTGCAATGACAGGAGAAGGGGCAACGGGATTGAAGTGTCAGAGGGGAGATGGAAAGTGGATGTTAGGAGGAAGTTGTTTGCAGTGAGGGTGTTGAGACACTGGCACAGGTTGCCCAGGGAGGTTGTGGCTGCTCCCTCCCTGGAGGTGTTGAAGGCCAGGTTGGAGGAGGCCTTGAGTGAGCTGTGCTAGTGGGAGGTGTCCCTGCCTATGGCAGGGGGTTGGAACTGGATGATCCTTGAGGTCCCTTCCAACCTTACCATTCTATGATTCTATGATTCTATGACTTTAGTTTAATTGTAAGTACAATGAAAAAAATGTAGCTGTTATGGACTGGTTATTGGTCAAAGACCACGAAAAGATATGCAAGGGCAGCAGGCATGAAGGCTGCATCTGCGTCAGAAAATGCTCTTGGGAACAGCCATGGGCACTATGGCTGGCTGGCACAGGGTAAGAAAGTCCACATCCACTACAGTTAACTCCTCAGCCTCCCTAACAGGAGACCTGTGTCCAAACAGTCCACAGGAGACATGCCACATGCAGGAGGAGCACTAGCTGCTACAGGAACACATCAGAGTGCAGAGCCCCAAAAGGTGGCTGGTTACCAGTGACTGTGGTTGAAGAGTGATGCTGTTGGGTGTTTTTGAGAAAGAAGAGACCTTTCTGAGGCCTTCACCGATGTACAAGGAGACTTAAGCCAAACAACTGTACAACATTCTGTGATAGTTTATGCAAAATAAGAGACTATTTCCCAGTTTTTGTTTCCACAGGACATTAGCCCTTGTGCTCACAAATAACAGAGGCAGTGTGCTTAACATGCTTAGGAAGCAATTTGGGCTAATCTCTGTCCTTCTCTAACACTGACACCACTGCCAAAATAAAAGAAATAATTAGTAAGAACAACTATTGTCACAGCTTAAGATGGACCGCTGGTCTATGACTGAGAGCAAAGGGCAGGATAAGAGCTGTGGATTGATATGCCCCTACAGATACTGCTGCTCTTTATCCCTCTGACTCAGAAGCCCAGTGCAGGGGAGTAGCAGAGGTCTAATCCACAACCTGGGCCCAAAGCACTGGAAATCAAATACGGCATTGAAATGCATAACACAATCTCCATTTACGTTACCTGTCACACTTGGCAATTTTTTTTTTCCCCTTCATGTAATGCCAGGACAAGGAGCAATGGGTTTGAAGTGGCAGAGGGGAGACGGAAACTGGATGTTAGGAGGAAGTCGTTTGCAGTGAGGGTGGTGAGACACTGGCACAGGTTGCCCAGGGAGGTTGTGGAGCACAGAATCACCCAACGTGATCTTTGATCACATTTGGTAATTCTGTGCCCCACAACCTCCCTGGAGGTGTTCAAGGCCAGGTTGGACGAGGCCTTGAGTGACCTGTACTAGTGGGAGGTGTCCCTGCCTATGGCAGGGGGTTGGAACTAGATGATCCTTGAGGTTCCTTCCAACCTTACCATTCTATGATTCTATGTCATTCAGACAACTTGAAAAAAAGATTTCAAAATATATGGCAAGACAGAATTCTTGTTCCTGATCTCATCTATTTATGTTCACTTGTTCTCAGTGGGCTCCCAATAAATACATGCTTCAAAAATTGCAAAGAAATTCAGTATCTGGCAGAAGTTTTATTTTCCAAAAGAAGTGAAAAACTCAGAACTTACTGAAACAGATATCAGCTTTTTCAGGACCCTGGTTTTACTGGCTTTGTTATTTTAAAAACTAATAATTCAAAGACAGCATTAAAACATTCAGGTCTCCTCTAAGAGCATGAAATATATACACGTTCAAGGGCTTCAGTACTACATTTAAATCAGCTGCAACTCATTTAGTGTCTTTCTGCATATGGCACTGTTTTCTGCCAGCACATGGCTTTGAACATTGCTACACTGCAAAGTGTTTAAGATCAGATGATATTAATAGTGTGCAGAATTGTACCTCAAAATAAATTTTTCACCTTCTAAAAAAATATTGTTGATTTCTTTGAAACTAGGAGCAATTTTCCATGGTTTGAGGAATTTTTCATAGCTGAAAGTGTGGATCTCTACTGCTGGCACTGTCACTAATATAGTTTAAATGGAGATGAATACAGCTTGATCAGTCAAGCTGATCAGTATTTTCCTTTGAAACAGTAGAAGTTTTTACAGTTGCACTGCTGTGAACAGTATTTCTTCTTTCCCTGACACAAATCATACTGTCCACACATTTCCAACTTCACATTTCTTACTTGTTAATATTGTATGTGATTAAAACATGTAAGGAAAACAAAGACAAGAAAGTATATGGAAAATTAGTTAGCTGGTTTTACAAAATTTGCTTTATTTTTTAGTGTTAGGTAACTGAGAAAATTCTACGTCTGGGACAGAAATACAATTATAGCTAGAAGTTAACATGTGCAAGAGTGGAGTTATCAAAAACAACTGTTGTTTGTGATCCCTCTGTGCTCCCTGAACTGCCTAAGAAGATGCAAATGTGTCCTCACATGATTTAAGAGGCATTATGAAAAGAAAAAGGCATCTGTCCCAGAGGACTCCCATTCCATAACAGCAACTCTGCTGTAACAACCCCTAAAATATTTCAGGCCACTCATCAACATTTCTTCAGACAAATGCATGATATCCTTGCCACTGAATTTCAAATATATAATATCAGAACTTGTTCTCTGTCAGTAACATTTTGTCAATCCATTGCTGATCAATGCTGAGTAACAGATTAATGGCCTGCAGTGGGAGAACCCCAACTCTCACAGTGTCGCAAGGGACACAACTGTGGGGGACATCATGCAGAATGCTAACACAGCCATGCTTTGGGCACCTAACCCATTGGCTTGTGGAGACACCTCTGGCCTGCAGGGTGACCCAGAACAGATCTAGTTTAGATGTTCTGAATAGCCATCAGAGGAGGTCCTCTCTCTCCACTGACTGCAGGGAGACTTCAGTCTTCAAAGGTGGGTAACGAATTCTCGATGTCAAGTGGTAGAACTGCCTCCCACTGCATCTGTAAGCAAGTGAGAGAAGCTTTTCTACCAGGCTAAACATCCACATGGATTAACAAATCCAGACAGAGTAAGAACTGCTTCATTTAATTTCATTTTATCTCTTATTTCCCCCCGCCCTTTCTTCTTCTATACGTATCTTATCTTTTTCATGGAGTCAGTCCTACAGAATTACAGACCTAAATGTCAGGGTTTATACCACTACATATTTTTCATACTGATTAAAGTCCTTGCAGTAAAAATAATACATGTATTTGAGTCAGGAAGGTATCAAACAGACAGACCTTTGAAAATATATTATATGTGGGTACCTTCTTAATTTAATGATCCCAAATTAGATGTGATTTTATATGGAAACCCAGTGGAGGTAATGCTGTTCTTTTACCATAGAAGTCATCCTGGAATCACTTGGTACTGAAGTAGATCTATCTCTATTTACCTATATATCATGTTTACCTGTATTTACCTATAGAATGTTAACTGTAATAGCAGGCAGTGAGGTACCCTGATCATTCATGCAAAATTGCTGGGCTAGAAATCTAACCCACTTATAATCTGTGCTGACTTCCCTCCTGAAACTGCCCTAGGCATCTTTGCTGTCCACCGAATTCAAGGCAGGCATCTGAGCAGGACTGCCAGCAGAAGAATGCCATCTTTGAAACACCCAGAACAAGAGGCAAGGTTTGCAGAGGCAGCAGAAGCTGCCAGAGCACCAGTTTCTGCTCCTCACCCACACAATGGTGGCATTGTATGCTGAATCCAGCCCACTATGCTCAGCCTTCCTTTCTGCAAACCCAGATACAACAAAGAGTCAAGTCAGGACCAAAGAGCTGAGTTTTTGCTGACAGGCAGCCCTATAACCACTTGTAGTAGCCAGATAAATCTAAGCTGCTCATTTTGTATGGAATTTCTTGTGAGCTATCCAGCAGCAGTTGGAGACTAGGGAGGGGGGAAAAAAAGAATATTTCAGCAGTCTTAACTGAAGTTGTGAAACAGACAAGTAGGTTCCAAAACCTATCTCTGAAAAGGCCACACAGTTTACAAAATGGAAAAGTTGTGAAGAGGCTGGATACTGTCAATGCATTGCATTTTACAGGTATAAAGATGAACTTGCTCTGGGCTTTTTCTTCCAAAATACTGTGAAGATCAGGCTTGATTTTGAGATTTTAGTACATACACAAAACAACTGACAGGCTATGAGGCATAGCCGCCTTCTGCGACATCATACCCAGATATAAACACAATGCACATTTTTTTTTTTTTAAAAACCAGTTTCAAACACACACACAAAAAATCTTGACCGACAAAAAAATTGTACTAACCAAATTAAGAAAAAATGAGTCTATCGACCTTCTAAAAGTTCCCAGATTTCACTTCTGGAAGACAAGAAGTCAGGTACTCTACAATCACAAATGAAATTTTCACCATGAAGACGCTACAATTAAAAAACAAGATAGCTTGCAATTATTGACTCTAGCCCCTAAAGCATCAGTCCACAGCTCTCATGGGACTCCAGGCTGGAAGGACATCTACTGAAAACACAGCTTTTATGAGCAGAATATTGCCATAACGTCTCCTATTAGTCTGCCATAAACCAGGTCAGTAACTGATGGTTTTGAGACAGAAAAGCAAAGAACTGAACCTCAGAGAACAGCATCAGGAAGTGGATAAAAAGACATTTTAAAAGGCATTGAAAAAACAGTAAGCAAAGCAGGAGGAGAATCTGAAGTGTCCTGAAAGCCAGAAAAACAAAGGCTGTTGAATGAA
This sequence comes from Semnornis frantzii, assembly GCA_013399775.1. NCBI lineage: Eukaryota > Metazoa > Chordata > Aves > Piciformes > Ramphastidae > Semnornis > Semnornis frantzii. Next base: position 37,787 of record VWYK01096415.1, read on the forward strand.
AGGCAGTCATCAACCCAGAACCTGGAGGACAGAATGCACTAGATGCAAACTGCTAATCACCACTGCAACAGTAGCTTCATTGGATCTCAAAGGTGAAAGGCAAAGGAGAAGGAAACAGAGAGAGAGAACTGAAGAAAATCAAGGCAAAGCCAGCACAGAAAAACCCCCAAACCAAACAGGGTGTTAATTAGATAAATATGGTATGAGCAGAATTTTCTATGTGTATTTCCCTGGAGAAAGGAGACTGCTGGAGAGTCAAAGGGGAATGGTAAATCGATCAGGAAGAAAAAAGGAAAGACTCAAGAAAAGGGCCTCACAGCAAAGGGAGGAACAATACAGGAGGAAGAATTGAAGTTAGGGTTTAACATCACAGAACAGGGACTGCAAAAAAGGTGAAGAAAGAGATGGTGGAAATAGGAGTAAAGAAAGGGAAGCGGCAAGAAGGTCAGAGGAAAAGAGGTGAGGGGAAGATAGTTAATATTTGATCTGGCTGATATTTTAGTCCAGCTTCTTGCAGAATGAGCTTTGTGCTGTCCATAAGCAAGGCTGCCCCGCCACACCTCAACAGCTTTGGGAGGCGCTGGTCAGTTTCAGTGAAACTCCACAAAACAAAGCTCTTTGAAATTGCAGGGAGATGCTTTATTGGACAGAAGGTTGCAGTCCCGAAATGAATTCTTCCCTGTTCTTACTGCTTGTTTCAGCAGAGAATCAGCATGTGACTCCTGCTCTGTACCAAACAGAAGCCTTCAGTGCAGCACTCTCCAATACACCTGGCTTAACAAGCTGATCTACAGGACACAAGATTCCCCAGCAGCAGTGCTCAGGGCCCATGGCTTACTGAAAACTTCCCAAGGAACTGGGCAAGGTTTTGCATGAAGAACACTGGAGAGAAAGAGAATCATAACAGATAATGAAAACCAAGAGGTAAGGCAGATTTGAGTAGAGGCAGAAGATGAGATTGTTAGAAATACTAAACGCAAGGTGGTAGTTTCGTTACGGTGCAGGACCAAGAAATGACTGTCTGGAAGTACCTGTAGAGCAAAGATGAAGAAAAAGAATAATAAACCAGTTGAAAAGGGTTCAAGAGGAAAAGGTAACACTCTGCAGGGAAAGAAACTGGCACTAGAGAGGTTTCTGAAGCTATTTCTGGTGTTGTGGTCACATACTGCTGTCTGCTGATACCCAGTATACCACTTCTGTTGATGTGAAGAGCAAATGCAGCACAAGACACTCCATCAAAGGGGTCAGAGACTGACACAGTGGTCTCATCATGTTCTTTGCCAGTTTCCAGGACTTATTAAGGAAGTCAGTGGAAAAGATTTATAAAATACTATCAAAGAGCTAGTGTCAACTAATCCAAATATTAGCAGTCTCAAGCATCCAAGTTTCTGCTCTCGAATGTTATTTCTCATAGTATGTAATTCATGATTTTCTTTTTCTTTTAAACAGTAGCTATTGCTAAGTGCTGAATTACTCTGTGTTGCAAATTAGCAAATAACTGAACATTTTTTTTTCTGTTTTGCTGTTGAATAAAGGCTCAGATATTCCAAGATGGATTTCTCCATGTATTTTGACAAGTGTGGCCTTGCTTTAATTGTTTATGAGAATTATTTACAGTATGCCAGTAAAAGCCCCAGAGTATACTTTTGTGTATTTTTCAAAAGCAATTCAAAATAAAGCAAGTCTTAGGGACATGTGACCTTTCTGACACAGCCTATAATTACATCTGTGCTTATAAGGAACATGTGGCAAGCAAAGGACAGCAGCATTTTTTGTGTTAGCATCCGGATACAATGAGATTTCCTGCTTTATCCACTACGGCATACTTGTACCACAGCTCTTCCTAACAGACATTTACATTTTGATAGCTTTGTGGTATCTAAAATAAACTACAGACATGATATCCAAGGAAAACTAAAGTATCGGAAAGAGATCCTGAAACTGAGGTTATTTTCACTACATCAGTATCTACAGTTATAAAATAGAGGGGGAATCAGACTCCCGTCCTACAGTTTTTTTGCCTAATGACACAAACCCGAGAGCATGATAGGTGATGTCACTATGAAAGGGCACAGTAGCAGAGAAAGTTTCAAAGATGAAGTCAAAATGGTTAGCTGCACAGTATCTGAAAAACTGCTCTCCTTAGACCCCACCTGGAGTCCTGTGTGCAGTTCTGGAGCCCCCAGCACAGGAAGGACATGGAAGTGTTGGAGCGGCTCCAGAGGAGGCCACCAAGTTGCTGAGAGGGCTCCAGCAGCTCTGCTGTGAGGACAGGCTGAGAGAGTTGGGGCTCTGCAGCCTGGAGAAGAGAAGGCTTCCAGAGACCTTAGAGTAGCCTTCCAGGATCTGATGGGGGCCTACAGGAAGGCTGGGGAGGGACTATTGACAAGGTCTTGCAATGCCAGGACAAGGGGCAATGGGTTTGAAGTGTCAGAGGGGAGATTGAAAGTGGATGTTAGGAGGAAGTTTTTTGCAGTGAGAGTGATGAGACACTGGCACAGGTTGCCCAGGGAGGTTGTGGAGCACAGAAGCACAGAATGTGTGATCATATTCTGTGCTTCTGTGCTCCACAACCTCCCTGGAGGTGTTCAGGACCAGGTTGGCGGAGGCCTCGAGTGACCTGTTCTAGTGGGAGGTGTCCATGCCTATGGCAGGGGGTTGGAACTAGATGATCTTGAAGGTCCCTTCCAACCTTACCATTTCATGATTCTGTGATTTTGCAAAACCCAGCAAAATACTTTTTCTTAATTTATTCTACTACCTTTATTGTAATATAATTATTTATATGGCTATAGCACCTGTCACATTTTTGGCACGCATTAGTATCTTCACTATGCTAAGAACTAAACAAAAGTTTTAAATTGAAGGAAGACAATTATAATTCTTTTCTGTAATTGTTAAGAAAGAGCACTGCACTAGGTTATAAGTAATGAAGTTAACTATGAGAATACCTTTCCTGTGGTGTCTTCTCTTTACCATTTTTTGGTACTAACTTCCTTGCACACAGTGTTCACTGCATGTACATCTGTAGCATGGTTTATCTGAGACTCTGCTTCTCTGATATGTATCTCACTTTTGGATGTTCTTTACTTCACAATGGTGCATTGCATCACCATATCCTGTAGACAGTCAATTCGTGTGCTGACAACCACAGCACTGGAAAGCAGCTAGCAGATGTGTGAGCACTGCAGTCTGGCAGATTAAATTTGATGAATACTAACCTGCTAATCCTCAAATTCCCAATCTGATTTGACATTATTTATATAGAGAACTACACCAAAAATTTCCAGGCTCCCAAAATCCACCCCTGGATATACAGATGTAGCAGCACACATAAAAGGCTGAGAGCAGTCAATGTCTGTCTTGAGGTCTCAGGGCATAGCTGACCTACCTAGAGATGGACAGTGAATAGTATCAAAGTGTTTTTACTCTATTCATTGATTATGTCTGCATCTATTATCACATTCTCATGGTAATCAAGATGTATGGAAGCCCCTGAAAGAAATACTTTGCCAGAAAGGGAAATAATTCCAGGCATGATTTACTCATGAATCAGTTAATTCATACAACAAGGGTATGAATTAATACAACAAAGGCATACTTGGAATCAATCAAGTGACATCAAACTGCATTGTTTGCCCCCTTCTAAATGAAATGCATTCCTATAGGAGGAAAGGGAGATGATGGCACTCACCTTACATCCCTCACAAGCACTGACACCATAGTGATATCCAGATGACTTGTCTTGACAGACAAAACAGGGCTTGTAAACACGAGGGGGTGGAAGTGGTGAAGGAGGGCTCGGAACAAGTTCCTCAGAACTGGTGCTCTGAGTTTCAACTGCTACAAAAGAAAACAGAAATGTAACTGAATTACTCATTAATGAATTTTAATCTATTTTTTTTAATTTAAAGTTTTATTTACCATATCATACCTATCAAATTGGCTGTATCTTTCTTTGTCTAATACACATTTGCCTTTCCTAGTAGTAAAGATTAAGAGGAATTAAAGTAAGGCAATAATGACAGGACTACATGCTGTAGTCTCAAAAGTGTGTTTTAGAGTACCTGATAATTTTCAATGATCCAGCTACTCAGCACCACAAAAGCTTAGCTCTCTTCAGATATAGGGCCTGAATCTTTCACCAAACTCCCAAACCAGGCAACTTTGGGCTCACGTTCTGGTTTTATTTTATTGAATTTACCTCTTGTATCTCTTGCATTTTTCTGCAAAATCCAACACCCATTCTGCACAGCAGAACAGGATCGTGCATCACAATATGTAAAGAGACAAACTACGAAGTACAAGACCTTAAGTGAAAATTACCTGAACAACTTATCTTTATTTTTATGTGTAGCACAACACAGTAGTACTTCCTCCCCTACCTTAGCATGAGTAACCTCAGGAAACCTCTCTGAGCAAGAGCTACTTACACATTGTAATTCCAGATCCCTTTATTGGCTTAATATTTCTAGATGATTATCTGTTTTGAACCTGTTGAAAGGACAGGGCAAGGACACACAAGCTCTACAGTGTGAGATAAGACATGAGAACTGCATCCTCCCAAACCAGCTGCATTAGTTTTCTGTGATATGCTGTCACCATTTCTCACATTTAGTGTAGATGTGCAATATGTTTTCATGTTTCAGCTGGCTGTCTGCTGCTCCTCAGATAAATCCCTCCAACTTTTCAACAGATACACAGAAATTACCGGATCTGTGAACTCAAGATCTATCCAGAAATACTACGCACTATCAGCAGAGCTATCTCAAGAGTACTAACAGCAGGCCCTAAAACATATTATTCAAAGGAAAAATCTTGGAGAAAATTTACTGTACAGGCTATTTTTCAGATTACAACGATGATACATTTCTATTAAATTAATGATTCATCATCAACTCCTGTTCTGCAGAATTCACAGAGGGCATCGTGGAGCACGATGCAGCTTCTGATTACTTGTGAGAGGAGAGACTCTTTCTGCCATCTGTACTTGGGCTAAGCTACTAGCAACTTTACAGGCAGGCATTTCTTGAGGAGAAAAATATTAAAGTGTTAAAGGCTCTGATTTTAAGCAAAGAGTGATTTATTTATATGTCTAACAATAAGGAGGCTGTGATTAAAAAAAAAATGAAAAGGTAAAATAATAGAGCTCCATAAATTGTGATGTTGAGACACTGTCCAGGACCACACTTAACTTTTTAAGCATTAAATGCACTGAATCTTAGCAAACCAAAAATCTCCTGGTTCCTATTGCACCAAGAAAACATTAAAGAAGTGGGTTTTTTTCTGAATGAAAACACAGCTGAGAATGATCATGTCTTTTCAACAGTAAGTTTTGGTATTTAAGAGAGAGAGAGTGTTCTGTTATTGATCTCTTCACAGAGATTCCTGCTTGAATCAATAATCTATTAGTAATTTTAAATTAAAGTTAGATATATCAAATGCCCTCGAGAGGCCTCAAACATTACCTGTCTTATTTCATGCTCCTACATGAATAATGGTGCCTTCCAATCAGGCTATGGAATGACCAAATTTTAGCCTTAAAACTCTAATACCAGCAGACAATGTGTTCTGTATTAGCTCATTCAACTCTTCCAGTCCATCTAAAACGCAGTTTTTAGGCTCCCCATGGAAAAACAAGGTTGTGTCATTTACTAGAACTGCACTCCTGCAATTTTTTTTGTGATTTCAGTTTGGGGAAAGCAGTCTTTGAGGAATAATACTAATATACTTCTGCTTCATTCATGAATTCACCCTAAACAAGCATCAGCATCCAATAGTAGCATTCAAACCACAAACCATATGTACAACGGGGGCCTGTCAGGCACTGGCAAAGCACCAGGAGCTTGCAATACCCAGAGGAGATTAAGCAACCAGCTCAGTTAATAAACACACAACACAGTCAGGAACTGAAAAGCTGAAGGTGCTGCTAGTGGATCTTTTTCTGGACAACTTGAAAATGTATATAAAAGAAGGAAAGAGCTGCTGTAAGCCAGAAAGGGCCCCTCAAAGTCACCCCTATATATACATCACTAAAAGAGCTTCATCAATGTAATACCTGCATCGGCTGAATGACCACCTGTAGAGTTTGATTTCTTTGGTGGTGGTGGTGTTTTAATGTTGTTGTTGGTTGGTTGGTTGGCTTGTTGTTGTCGTTGCTTTGTTTTGTTTTGTTTTGTAAGAAAACCCAGGTTGGGAACATTCACTTTTAGAATCATAGAATGGTAAGGTTGGAAGGGACCTCAAAGATCATCCAGTTCCAACCCCCTGCCATAGGCAGGGACACCTCCCACTAGTACAAGTCACTCAAGGAATCACAGGCAAGCTGTACAGCTTTCTAGAGAAGACTCAGACTCAAATTATACATTGCACTATTGCTCTGTCTTCTGACTTACTACCTTCCTTGGATGTAGCCTTTTCCAATCTGTTTGAAAATGCCTGTACTGCCAGCATGCAAGTGCAGAAATCTGGTGCAGGTATCTGCAGCAATTTATGCTCAATAGGTATAAAGCATATTTTCTGTATCACGTTGGTGGTGAGTGCAAGCAAGGCAGCAGAACCTGCTGTCTGTATGCCTGTCTGCACACACAAGCTGGAGAAAAACAAAGAGTGGGTGGAAGGGAGAGCTGGCACTTCCAGCAGAGGCGTTTTAAAAGCAATTGTGCCATTTCAGGAAGGATTCAAAGACAAGCAAACAAAACAAAACCAAAAGGCAACTTCTTTCCATGATGCTGTATGCTGTCCCATGCGCTGTCCCCACTCATCTGAGGAACAGCCCCTCGGTGCTTTCGCCCAGCACCTGAGTGCAGCTTAGGCATACAGAGACTCCCAGACAATGGTCACTCGGCAATTCCTAAGAAGTCTGAAATATTTCTGAAGGTTGCACAAAGCAGCGGATAAGATCTTTCAAAGCAGAGTGTGCTTTGTGAGAGCTAATTTACTGCCGGCTAAACCCCGGCACAGACAGAGGAGGCATTTCACTTTGTGAGCAAGCAGAAGCAGGCAGGCACCGCCAAACGCCTGGCGCTGGAACCTTCGATCATTGTGCTTGTATCTTAGTGCGCGCTGCGCACAGTGGAGTCTTAAAATAATAAGAAGTTGTAAAGCAAATGGCATTTCCTGGATAGCCTCAAGGGGATTTTGAATACTGAGCTCAGGGTCCCTGGTGGGAAGCAGCAATTTCAGCTAATTAGGGTGAATAGCAAAGTGTTGCGTTCGGTCCAAACATTCTGCTAACCCTCATTTTTGTTGGCACCAACGAGACTCCGGATTTTTTTGCCCTTTGTGTGTGTGTGTGTGTGTGAATTCACTGCAGGAGTGCGAGGCACACAGCTCACATACATTAGGCAGAAAGTCAAAGGAAACGCCAAAGTTCAACTAAAGTACAAGTAATTAGAAACAGATTCTCTGCTGTTTGTGTGTGTGCATTTGATTGTAGAAGTTATTTATAAGCCTCCAAACATTTGAAAAAATAACTATGTACTGTACATCGTTTAATCTTTATGTCTCATCTGGAAAAAAAGAAAGAAAAAAAAAATAGTCTGCTTTTAATCATCTTCCAGGAAAGAGCCAGGAACTGGAAAAGTGAGTCTCAATTGTTTCAATACAAATTTCTCTCTTTCATGTGCCACATAAAACTACACTATAAAATTAAGTACTGAATATTACTGACTCAATTCCATCCATCCAATTTTTTTTTTTAAACAGAAACTTCTTTGAATTTGTCATGCTTAAATAGTTTGCATTGTTACGAGGTGTTGCAGGGGGTTTTGTTTTTGTTTTTGTTTTGTTTTAACTGTTGTTTGGAAGACAGACAAGGGGAGAAGGAAAAAAAAAAATACAAAGGCGAGAGAAAGAAAACATTATCCTGGAGACTTGGCACTCCTGACACGGTAACCCGGCCGTGACCTCCAGCTAGCGCCTTCCACTCGGTCACACATGACTCTGACTGCTGCTATTTTTACCATACATACAACAGGTGGAGATCACAGACAGCAGCGAGAGAAACATCAGACAACAAAGAGAGAAACAAAACCTTCCCTTGTGTAAAGACTCCCATTTTCTGCCTCGCACAAGGCGGAGGAGCCATGCTGGCATTTCACACAGCACCACTCGCTGCGCTGGGTTGTTGTTTTACCCCGCAGCTGGCAGTACGGAGTGGAGCGGGCTGAGGGCAGCAGGGCACAGGAGGAATCAGAGGAACTTCACGACAAGCAAACACACTGTACCTGGGTTAAAGCAGTGGCTGCCACAGTGACTCCAGACCGAGATACTATCATCAGGATTTTCAGAGTATTTAAGATACAAGTTTTCTGTATTTGAGACTTTCTGTTTTATAATTTGTCCCTTGCTAGCTGCACACATCTATCTTAGAGCCATGATGATGTTAAATATATTATCCTGTTTTAATTCTTGATTGTATTTTTCCAGCATTAATTTTAATCAAGCCATAGTTTATCTCTACAAGATTGTCTAAGCTTAAAAAAATGGAAAAAAAAAAAAAGGTATTTGGGCTGAAAACAAAAAGATCCTCTAAGTCTTCAGGTTTGCTTTTAGTTTGAAAAAAAGGCATTCCACTTTCAAGAGACGTCAGAAAATGAAACTTCATGACACGGATTATGTTTGAGGGTGCTTAATCCAAAATGATATTTTTCTGTTATTTTAGAATAGAATCATAGAATCAAGCAGGTTGGAAGAGACCTCTAAGCTCACCCAGCCCAACCTAGCACCCAGCCCTAGCCAATCAACCAGATCATGGCACCAAGTGCCCCACCCAGGCTTTGCTTCAACACCTCCAGGGACAGCAACTCCACCACCTCCCTGGGCAGCCCATTCCAATGCCAATCACTCTCTCTGGCAACAACTTCCTCCTAACATCCAGCCTGAACCTGCCCTGGCACAGCTTGAGGCTGTGTCCCCTCCTTCTGTTGCTGGGTGCCTGGCAGCAGAGCCCAACACGACCTGGCTACAACCTCTCTTCAGGCAGCTGCAGAGAGTGATGAGGTCTGCCCTGAGCCTCCTCTTCTGCAGGCTGCACACCCCCAGTTCCCTCAGCCTCTCCTCACAGGGCTGTGCTCCAGGCCCCTCACCAGCCTTGCTGCCCATCTCTGGACACCTTCCAGCACCTCAACATCTCTCTTGAATTGAGAGGCCCAAAACTGGACACAGGACTCAAGCTGTGGCCTGACCAGTGCTGAGCACAGGGGCAGAATAACCTCCCCGGTCCTACTGGCCACACTGTTCCTGATCCAGGCCAGGATGCCACTGGCTCTGCTGCCCACCTGGGCACTCTGCTGCCTCATCTTCAGCTACGCTCTACCAGCACTCCCAGGTCCCTTTCTGCTTGGCTGTTCTCAGAACAGTCTCCATAGATTTTTTTCACTATATGCTGCTCAGTATTCCTACAGTGTGATTAAAATTACAAAACTATCTAAAAAATAGAGGTCAGGGAACTCAGAAGCCAGATCTGCAAGGTCTTTCTAATGGACAAACTGCATACAAGGTCACCTCAAAGTGTCTCAAACCAGGTCATTTGAAGAGCCATGCCTAGGGCACATGTTGCTGCTACCAATAGCTATCTTAGGCAAGGAGCAAGCCTTGATAAGCACAGCTGAGTTGTCAAGAAGTCTCTAAAACCAAAGGGCCTTTGCAGTTATGATTCTTGCCAGTGAAGGAGTGGTATGGAGAGCTGGCTTCTGTCCTGTCATCCCTGTGAGAAAAGAGGTCTTTCTGGGCTCTGCTCTCTGCTCTGTCAGTACAAGCAGCAGTTAAGCACACTCTCTGCTCTCATATCCCTAATGAAGTTCCAAGTACAAGTTTGGTCATTGCTGCAGTGCAGGCAAACATAACATCAGAACTGGCTTCTCCCCTCATCCCCATCCTTTTGCATCTCATATATTTAGACAGTAGGGGCTCAGAACATGCTGTACAGTAACCCACACTGCAGGACTTTCAAGTGCTACTCCAATGCAAGTAATAGTAATGATCTTGATCTTCTGCCAAGTCAAAAGCATCTGAAAGAATGAACCTTGAAAGGCTTCCATAACCTTGACAGGAAGCATTTCTTGCAGACCAGGTCATTGGAGCACTTTCATCTGGGCTAATTTAGCATTTCAGTGTTAAAAGACAGACTAGCCTCAATGCATGAGTCTAAAAACTTGCCAACTAAAATTGCAGAAAGATGTGTTTACACGTCTGCTGCACCTCTTCCAGTTTAGAACTGGGAGAGAGAGAACTGCACCATATTCCTTCATGCCTTTCATCAACCAAATTGCCAGGTTTGAGTTCCCTAACCTGCAGAGTCATGCCGGGTAAGTCAGCAGAGTCAGTGCAAGCTGATCTTGGCCATACGACAGGAGTATAGCCCTTTGAAACTTTCATTCATATCAAGTGATCGAGGCCAGGAAATAGAGTGCAGCATCCTACTACCAGTGTGGCACAAGTATCCAGATCTGTTTGCAGTAAACCAGAAGGCAATAGTGTCTATCTTTTGGTTATCCTTCTGTTCTACTCCTGTAATAGAGTTTCTGTTTCTCAGCAGCTAACTTCATTTGTAGCACAGATTTTATTCCCAGAAAAATCATCTGTACATTGCCCAGTGAAGGGTGGGCTGTTGTTTTTTGGGTTTTGGTGGTGGTGGTTTTAGTTTGTTTGCTTGGGGTTTGTGTTTGGGTGTTTGGGTTTGTTTTGTTCTATCATACTTCTCTGTTATGCCACAATCTGGCATCTTAATTAATTTGCTAAGCATGGAAACTCAGTTACCTGACTTCACAGTGCCATGTTTCAGGGGCTCCACATGCCAGTGCCTCTTTCCAAGCCACATTCCTGCACAGGTCACAGACTCTCTGGGTACTGCTGTCCCTGCCATGCAGCAGAGCCTGCAATACTTCTGTCTGCCATACTTAGCAGCAATGAAGATCCTGCTCTTTCCTGCCTGTCTGATTTACAAGCATGGTTCCCGGCCGTCCAGTATGTGAATAACCTGCAAGCACTCATATTTTGCTTTTCTAACACCTAAGTGGGATAAGGGAGGAGCTATTTTTCTTACTTTACGGATAGGAAACAGAAGCACTGACGGCTTCAGAGCTTGATTTGCTTGGGCCTTAAATTCCTGGAAAAAGGCAAGCAGTATCCAACTGGCATTCTCAACAGCAACCAGCAAGTCCAGCAATACTGCCTTACATGTCATGTCCCAAGTGAGACAAGATACAAGACACAGCAGAAAGTTCAGTTGGCTCTGTCGTTATCTCATGTGTGGGCTATGGAGCATCCCCAAATCTGCACGTGCACCCTACTCACCTGCTGACTGCATGTCAGGCCAAGGCTGGGTGACTTCTGTCCCCAAGAGCCACCACTGCTGCTGGCAGGGAACTTAGACGAGATGATGAAAGCTTTTCTTCATTTTCTGATTTCCATGGCCAGCTAAGAATCAGTGTTCTGCAAGACCACCCCACTGTATGTACAGTGACACTGGATTGTCTCAGCAGACAATAGACCTGCCTTGAGAGAAGTCCTGAATACTCTCTTGAAGGCAACTCAGCAGCCCCATGTACATGGGTACTGTGTCCAACACAGGCAGAAGCAACACCAGAAACTGCCACAAAACCCTCTCATCTTGACTACGCTGCCCAAGCCAACACCAGGCTCATGTACCACTGCATATAGCCTGGACATTACCAGTATGCCCCCACCATGCACTTCTGAATGGAAACACTCTGAAATCTTGAAAGTGCTGCATTGCTTTGTGCCCCACAGGTATTCAGGGAGGACCCATCACTGCAACCATCTCTAGTGCTTTTGCCAGCAAACCCAGGACTTCTGGCAGCCTCACGTTTACTACAGCTAGCAAGAAAGGACATTGAGGAAGCTGCAGTCACTCAGTAATATGAAATAAATTTCTATTATGTAGGCTGGCTCAGGAGGTTATTCCCAAAGAAAAGTAATCTTTTACCCTGTTTGGCAATGCCCAGCTCCACTAAAGCCAAGGTTACTATGTATAACTAACATGGGAGATTTGTGTTCACATCACCTGTGTTGGATTGAGGCTAACTGGAATATTTTAATAGAGATAATTATATTATAGGCTGTGAAAAGGAAAACACTGGTGATGTCTACTTCACTCCTAGGCTTGCTGAGATGTTTAAGAAAGGAATACAAAACAAAGATAAGCCACTGGGGCACAGCATCTGGGGCTGTCTAGCAGCTTCTTGCCTTCTCCTCTCTGCCGAGTAACCTCACTAAGCACTTTTCCTTCTAACCCCCCTGGCCATGGTGGTGTTAGCTGTGGTTGGTTGGTTGGTTTGGAAAGAACGGAGAGGTTTTCTGGTCTTTGATTTTGGGTTGGTTTGCTTTTTTCTTTGTTCGGGGGGATTTGGGGTTTTGGGTTTTTTTGGTGGTCATCGTGGTGGTAGTTCTATTTGGTTGGTTGGTTTGGAGAGAACAGAGGGGGCTTTCCGGTCTTTGATTTCTAGTTCTATTTGGTTTGTTAGTTTGGAGAGAATTTAAGTACAAATGGCAAAGCAGTTCTACGTTTAAGTTTGTGTCCACTTAGCCAGAAAGACGCATTTACACCTGAGGAAATGTGGAAGACAGAAAGCTTGTCAGGGTTAATTATAACAGGGACAAGACTGCACCTGGTTATACCTCAGGATGGCAAGGCTTAATGATGCACTAGTAACTCAGCACAGGACCATATTTCACTAAATAAATGGCTAGGCAGACACCAGGAGGGAGCCAGGGTGAAAGCAAGCCTGCAGGCCAGATGGCTGGAGGGTGCGGCAGGCGGAGTGGAGCTTAGAGAGCAGCAGCTCATTACTTTGCATTAGGAGCGTACCTTCAAAATGGAAAAGAAAATACATTAAATGAAAAAAATAAATTGTATGGAAAACTGAGGAAAAACGTCCAAAATGTGCTAGCTCTGTAGTTTTTTCAGGTCAGTGATTTTCTACCTGGCTATTACCATACAAAATTGCATCACTCTCAAGTGAAAAGTCTGCATTATTGTAAACCTGAAACACGGGATCTTCTTTTAAAGCTGTATCATAGAATCATAGAGTGGTAGGGTT
>VWYK01096415.1:65033-88151 GCA_013399775.1 Semnornis frantzii
TCCTTTTTTTTTTTTTTTTTTTAATTTATTTTCCAATTACCTCCTCCACTCCTTTGGGATAAACTATCGAAGTGAGAAGTGCTGTAATTGCTAGGTATCTTTCTAACACGTGACAAAACAAAAAATTCATCCAGAATTAAAGGTTTATTGGTGTACTGAAGTACCAGAGAATGTGCTAAAAACATTTTGATAGATGGCCAGGTCATTTATCTAAATCACTGTAGGAGCAATGAAGCGTCCTGCAAGCTTTTATATAAGGTGATGCTTTGTGGCACTTGTTAATTTCTTAAACTTGGAATTCTGAGGTTAAAATATTTTAATTGTTTACCATCTACATATTTCAGCAACAAATCAAAACCCTGTAATATAATAACTCATTTTCAAAAACGTCCTACCACTAACTCTGCCTCTTCTGTTACCAGTGCAACACTGCCTGGATCTCAAGGTACAGAAATAATTGATGGTTAAACTCAAAGGGTGTTCACAGTAAGTAGTTTTCTAGCAAAACAGCAACTTCTTAGAGCAACAAAGTGAAGAAAAAAAGGTGGCAGCGAGGTCACTGCAAAGAAATATTGCCTTTTCTTAAGATACTTAAAACTACTAATTTTCAGAATGGCACCTCCCTACTGCAATTCCACATCTTTGCACGAACTTTAGGAACGGAGCAGCATTTTAATTGCTTGGCTGCTCTGCTAAAATGCATTTTGAGACAAGTATCCAAATTATCTAATGTCGTGCAGAATTAGACTAGGGCAGCAAAGAAAAAAAAAACTATCACAAGCACAGTATGTAAATTCATTCTCCGCTGGCTGGAGTTTTGCAAGTATTTGCTGCAATACATTATGCGTTCATAGTAGGCTCCACAACCGTTGTTTAGATCATACGCTACATAAGAATAAACAGAAAGCAGACGAGTGCTTCTTTCCTTTTCCTTTTCTTGCCAAAAGGAGAAAAAAGGCTTGCAAAACACATTTTGCACAAATACTCCCCCCACCTCTCATTATCCCTGCACTTAATTAAAAGGATTAATTTCTTTTTAATGCACGCAAATAGATTAACAATAACAATAATATTAACAACTTTAAAGTGGAAAAATAACAGTTGGGACCTACATTGAGCACTGTGCCGGTGTTGCCACTCTGTTTGTGCCAATCCACTGAAGCATGCTTTGAGAGCCTTCTCCTGGAGCATGCAGGAAGACGGACTCGCAGTGTAGAAATCCAGCATCTGAGCAGGGCTCACTGCTAGAACATCCATACAGTCAAACATGATTCCCCCTGCACAGAATGCCTGCAAAAGTGCTTTCCTCTAGGTGTGGAAGAAAATGGCACATAAAAGTACACCCAACTCCATCAAACTCTGCCCCTTTTTTGGCACGTAGGCTGTTGGTCTTTTTCCCAGACCAGAATCATGAATTATGACAGACAACACAGCTAAAAGCCTGTAATTGATCCAAATGATCATTTACCATTTTCCAGGCTGCTCAGTCAATCCAGCAAGACGGGGGGACGCGAGCCGCATTCCAAGTCTTAGTTCTCATCAATTTCCCCCAAAATTTCTTTAGAATCAGTCCACCTCCTCGGGCACTCGCCGAGTGTGTGCCGCGTCCCACGCCGTGCCGACTCCCGGCCTCCCCGGGACAAAACGGCTCGGGCAGGGTCTCCGGATCCCCCTCGGCCGTGAATAGATCCTTCTGCCTCTGAACAGCTCACTTCCTACTACTTGTGTCACAGGGAATGAAAGATTGAATTGCCTAATATATGCGAGTGAACTTTCCGTGAACCCTTCCCAGGCTGCTAACCTTCAAATGACCCAAGCGGTCTGACATCACCAGCTCCCAGGATTCTCACACGCCTTCCCCGCTCCCAGCAGCCCTGCGGCAGCCCAGCCCGGCGGACAGCCCAACCCGGCGGATCGCCCAGCGCAGACCAGCCCAGCCCAGCCCGGCCCCGCTGCCGCCCTACCCGCTGCCGCTTTGTCCCGCTACCCAGCCCCGCTGCTGCCCACCCCCGCTGGCCAGCGGTGGTCACGGCGCCGCCGGGTGGGGAGGCCAACTCGCAAAATACCAAAAATAAAGTGAAAAAAGGAAGAGCATGAGGAGGAGGGGAAGGGAGGCGAGAATCGAGACAGCAGGGTTTCCGAAGGGTGTGGAGAAAGGTGTATCTTTAAATTGGAGCTCAATAAAACTTCCCTGTGTTCCCTCTCCGCCCCCCGTTCCTTTCCCTCGTGCCATCTGCGGTTGTGGCAGAGCCGTGCCCGCGGCCTTCGCCCCAACTTCTGCGGCGGCTGGGCCGGGCTCCCGGCAGACCAGTCCTAACAGAGGCACTGTGCACGCCCGCAGGGGACCCCGTTCAGTGTCGCCAGCAGAGACGATGGCTGGTGCCGGCCCCACTTCCAGCAGGGGCCTCTGGGCCACCCCTCCTGGTGTGTGTCGGGGGACCAAGGTGCATCTCTCCTCACCGTCCTTCACCCTGCCTCCTTACAGCCCCTGGGACCCCTGGGCCCTAGCGCGGAGCGCAGCCGTTCTCGCCCGGCACGCCTGCCCCAGCGCCGGGCAGCGCGCGAGAAGTCGCCCCGCAACGCCGCCGCCTCCCCCCGCCGGGCCCTGCCTGTCTCTGATTAGCAGGGAGGGGGCCGGGCCGCTGGCGAGGCCCCGCGGGGGCTGGATCAGCTTTCACAAGGCTAATGAGCTTCAGCTCCTCGGGAGGGACCGGAGGCCACGAGCGGGGCTGTGCGCGACTGGCCCCGCTCCCGGGTGCTGGCAGGGTCCTCGCCCAGCCCAGGCCTTCCCCCACAAAGGCATGCCGAAGGCTGTTCCCACCAAAACGCCCTCGCAGGCCTCTGCGAAGCGCTGCTGCCGCCAGCCCTGCCTCATGGCAGGCGGTGTCACGGCCGCGGCTCTGCGGCCAGCACGGCAGAGTCTGAGCGGCGCTGCGCCAACGGGCATCCCCCTGCTTCTGAGGGGAAATAACCACAGAGAAAGACTCCACCGAGCCTTTAGAAATTAAACCCGCCACTCCGCAAGCACTGTCCCGCTGGGAAGCACATGAGCTCAACAGCCACGAGCACCCTTTCAGAGGAGCCAAGTTGCCTCAGCCCTGCTGGGCTGATCAAGGTTTCCGGAGACATGGAGGGGTCTCCTTTCCTGCCCCAAAGCTAACTTAGGTTCAAAACCTAGAAAATAAACCCCATAATTACTGTTTCTTGAAAAGCCCGAGACAGGAGCCGGCAGAGCAGGGGACCCTGCGCACAGGCACAGCACACAGCTGGCACCTACGGAGAAGTGCTGTGGAGACACCTTGGGACCTCTGCAGCCGCTCTAATGGATGCGGTGCTCCCTCGCCACAAAAAGTCCTTTGATGAACTGAAAGCTCTCTGACAACAATGCCTGCAGATTAACAAAACTCTTCACATAGGTTCAAGAACTTAAAAACAAAACAAACCCCTTAGCACACTTACTTGTTCCCTGAAACTGATACACTCACGTTGAAAACCAGCAGCCAACAAAAAGGCATGCCGCAATCTGGAAACGGATCCATTTGAACAGATAATAACAAAAGCTGTTCTCATCTTCCTTCCCCTCCGACAGATTTCTGGCTGTCCCTGCAGCAAACAGCCTCTCTTCCCTTCTTCCCTCTAGGCAGCCAGTTACGAACGCTGGAATGGAATTGTGTCTTTTAAAAGAATTTCTCAGTCCCGTTGGGGTGTCCCTTCCCAGCCTGGACTCCTTCAGCTGAAGAAGGCCCTGACACTCTGTAATGCAAGAATTATGCACAAAGCACATTCACTGAAAAAGCCACCCTTCAAGGAAGGGTTGTTTAAGCTATTTCAGCACAGCAAGCAGCACTCGCTGCATTACAAAGGCAGGTGGGAAAGTGGCTAAATTTCTGTAAAAATCTCAGCTGGTCATGTTGCTACAATTTTGGTTTTGAGTAGCAAAGCTAAACTAAAAGAGAGCATTTCCTAATCAGATGACACAGAACACACAGGAGTTTGGAATACATAAAACGTCACCATGAAAATAACTGGAAGAGATGACACAAACCACAGTGTGTTTTGTCAGTCTCTGATTTAGGGAGAAAACAGCATGTCCTGTAGACCAAAGCTCTTGGAACAGTCTAAGCCAAAGAAAAACATATTGCCCATGTGAGTTAAAATAAACAAAATCAGACAGACAATGACAGTTATGTTTATTCCATCAGCTGTCTTATAATACCATATTTAAAAATAAAACCTGCCCATTGTACTTTAAAATGTAGACTGGCATCTTCTGAAAGTAAATGCCAGGAAGTTGTGTTTAACTGGATGTGAATTAAAACAGAGTGCTTTTTTTTTTTCTCATTGTATCTGAATGAGCCAGGTAGGTAATCATGTAAACAACAGTGCTAATACTTATTGCTAAAGCTAATAGATTCTTCAAACAGCCTAAAAGTTTGCTTGCATACTGTGTCTGTACTACAGTAATCTATGTGTCTCACATGTCACTCTGATATAGCATGACTCTTATTTTTCTTAGGATACCGGGAAAAGCTACATTTGTACAATGGGGACTATTTCCTAATTTAGACCAAGACCACGGGTAATTATTGTGATAACTAATAGGCCTCTAATTCAAATGTAATGCGACTTTAAGCATAGTCACATATTTTAAATGCCTGTCCAGATCCCGTGGTAGTGTGAGTAGGCAACACCTTTCCAGTACCTGCCATTTTATCTGTGCAAAGATTTTGCACCACTACTCTGATCTGTTCTCTCTCAGACTGCGATGGCAGAAACTTTACAATAAACATATTCTTAGCCACAAATGAAATAAAAAGCAAAAGCTCGAGTCAGAAAACTATTTCCTTTGGTGTTACTGTATATTTGTCACTGTGACATAGCACATTTGAAACCCATAATCATAAACCAAAAATTTACTGCCGAGGTTTAGGGTCTACATCTGTTTCTCTGGTTTTTGTACTGCAATTACCCACTGGACAATTCAGAAAGCAGCACTATGAATCATCTACTACACACACATTTACGCTGGCTGCTTTTTTGTTAGTTGAGGATGCCATAATATGCTTCACTAAGAGAGAGAGAGCATTAACTAGAATTAAGATGAGTGCACTGGTCTCTCTAATAAAAACTAGTTTACTAGAATCAACAGAGTACTCCTGCACTATTACAGGCATATTTATAGGATGGAAAAATTAAGTAGTACATGCAAAAGTTCTACAGAATGAAGTACGTCAGAGGAAGAGGACTTTTTTTTTTTTTTTTAATGCAGTTTCCTATTAATCAAATGTAGCACTCTCTTGAAACAGTTTTGACAGTAGAGTAAATGGTTACTAGTGAATGATGTGTGTGTTTAAGCAGTGAAAGCAGAGACAAAGTGATGTTTTCTTCTACTCCCTAGGCAGGAGCTGACACTAAGCTTGCTGTTTCAGCTTTGATACTCAGCTTCCTTTGTGTCAGTTGCTGGGGAATCACTGGCAGTTCATTAACACTGCCTCACACGCAGGGGCTTTGATTTTTCACCTCTTCATTGATAATAGGTGTTAATATCAAAAAGTATTTGTCTGCCTTTGGTTTTGAGAATAGCCCAAATATTCTAAATATTGAATAAACACTAAATATTAAATATTATATTATACTACATTGTATATATAATGAATACATACAGCAAATAATGTGGGTTAGGATTATGAAAAATGTGTAGTTCCATGACACAGTAGGAGACAGTAAAGTTATTTGGTTTCGAGACAAAGAATGTTAAGTATTTTAAAACACTGTAAAAAGCAACCACGTTGAAAATAAATGAAAACATAGACCCAACTGCACCTTTTCTGAGACTCCAAATGTTGACTGCTTAAGCTCCAGACAGGCTGGCAAAGAGGCAATGAGATAGTACACCTGAAGAGGGGACAATGTGCATTTCTGAAGGTTATGAAAAGAAAAAGCACTATGACCTTAAAAATTGGCTGTATACTGAATTGACTGTGTACACTTGCTGTTCAGGAGGATCCTGCAGTGCAAACACCAGTGCTACATGCTTGCCAGAAAATAACACAAGTGAGGAAAAGAAAAGTTTCTTTCATTTTGTTTTCTTTTTAAATACCAGAAAGTGCCATTCTGAGGCACGGCCCAGAAAGAGATTTTTACTGCTAGCTTATCAGTCCCTCAAAACACAGAGTTACAATGGAAATGCTGAGGTAACTGAAGTGCCATGCATGGCACTGACAGATTGCATTATATAATCCAAGGAGAATGAGGGGTGAGAGATCTATAAAACCTAAGCAGAAGCAAGATGTAGGAAAGAGCAGAAGAGCAAGCAGAAATATTTAATATTAAACTGCAGAGAATACTACTTCTAACAATAAAGTTTCCCATATGCTGAATATGATCATGGTTCACTGCAGGCAAAAGAGCACAGAGCTCCATTAAAAATAAAATAAAGATTCCAAAAGGTTATTTGAGTAACTGCTTTGTTTCTGCTTTTTTTTTAGGGGAGAGGGGAAGAGAAGTTACCTACCAAGAGGACAGTATTTTCTGATGTTCTGAGATTCTGAAAGGTATCCCACAAATTGTAAAGCAATCATGCTAGAAAATGAAGAATAAATGGAGTTCCAAATGTAGACAACTTACAACTCTAGTTGCAGTTAGAAGCAGAATAGAAACTGGGATAATGGTATTTCTAGAGGTTCACTAATAGAATTAAATTCCTAGTGACAGCTTTGCCCTAGTGACTGTCTTCCAACAACAAACTAAAGTTGCTGAGCCATAACTGGAACTAGAGCTCAATGCAGACAAGTACTAAGCTGTAGTCAAGCCCAAGGAGACATTTAGAGCTTCTGCTCCAGCACTGCTGCAGGGACAATCCATATGTATGGTTCCCAGAAGCCAGTGACAGCTGAAACTCACTTGCACAGAACTCTGGTCACACAAAGCCTGATGGAGAATGGACTGGATTATGGCATTAGTGTAAACTGTAATAAATCCACGGCCTGGCAGCTTGACACATATATTCATGATAGGTCACTTTCTGCTTAGCTAGTTCTCAAACATACATCAAACATTGGAAGAACAGTCCAACATCTTCTCTGCAGGCATCTTAAAAAGCAAAATGAAGGAGTGAAAATGTGCTGGCTTGGCTACTTGGCTAGCTTAGGTAACAACAGCAATGACCATGTGGTAACACCATCTGAAATCTGCTGCTAATGGTCATTGTGCCACCACTTCGACTCTGCCTGTTCCCTAATGCCCTGTACAATCACACTTTTGTTTTGTCATGCAGATATATTTTCTGTTTCGACAAACATTGAGGAATAGTCTGCATGAATTTTTGCTGTACATGAGGTAGGATTACCCAGAAACTAAGGTATATATTTGTCAAACTGCTATCCCTTGTCATTTGTAGAATATGTGCCACCGATACTATGCGACTTAATTTACAGCAACCGTCCCACAGTGGCATTGTTATCACTGTCACTTTATTGATGTAGCCAGAAAAGTAAACTTTGGTAACAGTCAGTTTTACAAGCCCACAAGTTTTCTTAGTGTACCTACTGCTGTGCAGGTAAGAGATTCTGTATATCCATTTTATGCTACAGCAACCATCTACGATTAGGCTGTTGCAGGTACGAATCTTTCAAAAAAGAAAGATCACTTTCTTGCTCAAATATAGACAAGACACACATACTCTGATCAGAGAAGACTTAGAGAGGTCAGGTGCAGTTAGAGATTGTCGTGGTCAACAACATCTTGTCCCAGCCATTATGCAGTGTCAAAGAATTGTGCATAAACCAGACCAAAACTCTTCATTTTGATATCCTGAGCCTTCTTCTGACTGAACAATTCTGCGCAGACCTTGCCATCACACTTAAGAAAACTCAGTCCTTTTAATCTATCCACAGCTCTAGGCAAACATTGTCAAGAATGGGCTTCTCATTCCTAAGACAGTCATCTTCATAGAATCATAGAATGGTAAGGTTGGAAGGGACCTCAAGGATCATCTAGTTCCAACCCCCTGCCATAGGCAGGGACACCTCCCACTAGTACAGGGCACTCAAGGCCTTGTCCAACCTGGCCTTGAACACCTTCAGAGAGGTTGTGGAGCACAGAAGACCTCCCTGGGCAACCCATGCCAGTGCCTCACCATCCTCACTGTAAAGAATTTCCTCCTAACATCCAGTTTCAATCTCCCTTCTTTTTTTTCTTTTTTTTTTTTTTCTTTTTTTTGGGGGGGGGAGGAGTTCTGGAATGGATTCAGGAAAAAGGTTCTCTTTGATTGTTGAAGTTGCTACCTATATCATTTGGATGTCCTAACAGAAGGGCAGATGAATTTGCTCCTCTCTGAACAGTGAAGTGGTAAATAAAAGGGGAATTTAATCACAAAAGAAGGATTGTTTTGATAACATGAATTGTAACATGCATATAAGAGACCAATTAATTTGTAGAAAGTGTGGGAGATTTAGAGGAATCAGGAAGCTCCTGCAGTTCTTATCAGGCTACATGTTCTTACCAGGCCACATGTTCTTACCAGGCTACAAGAACAGACTTCACCTGTCTTTATATGGAGCCATGTGTGAAGGTCAAAACGTTCTTTTGCAAAAATGGCCCAGAGATTTCAACCTGACTGCATCCCTATATTTCATCTTTGGAAAACTCCAAAACATGCCAGGAAACAGGGTTGTGGCCCAGCTTCTCCAAGCAGATATCAAGACTGATGGGGAAAGTAAGCCTCAACCTGCAGGATGGTTTATTAGCAAGAAGGAGGCATATGCATCTTCCCAGTGCTGAGAAACATGCTGAAATTCTCCTTACAAGAGTACAGCATCACATTACCCACAACCGGATTCTAAATGATTAAAGCTAGTGAATATATAACCTTTCTTAAGACTTAAAAAAGTTGAAATTCCTCCTGCTAGACTCCTTAAATTTGTGTAAAACTTGTGAATTTATTAAAAAGTAAACCAAGGAAAAAAAAAAAACCAAACCCAAACAAACCAGACCTACTAAGAATACAAGCAGTGATACTCAAGCCTGTGCTGCTAGCTGAACAACGCAGAAACACTGAACAACACAGAAACACTCACTCCGAGGCACGACTGCAAGCATGTGAGAAAGGCTAAGAGCTTTGCCAACAGAAATTATTAAGCAGAACCTCACTGGAAAAAATGAGGCACAAAGACCTAAGTGAAGTGGAAAACTGAGTGAGAATTGAAGGACATGTTGACAAATACCACTCCACTCTCTTGCTTCCGAACCCTGAACGTTCAAGCAGACATTCCTAAGTATTGTTTTTACAGGCCAAGCTCAGGCCAGTCTCTCATCTTATCAGTAGTCTTCCAAGGCACTATGGGTGGATCTGCCCCAGGGGAAAAAAATAAACCAAACCCCCCCCAACAACAGCAAAAAAAAAACCAAATCAACCGAAAACCATCAGAAGTGGCACCTCTTCCATACAAACATATTGGCACAAACACAGAAGCTTTGCTGAGCTGCAAGGCTTTAAGAAAACACACCTGGCTCTTCTAAAGGAGAAACTGGAGAGTTCAGCCCTCAAGCCATGGGAGGCCTAAGGAAGAGGAATAGCTAAGAGAGTGTCTAATCAGGACACAGGGAAAATCAGTACTGGTTTCCTGAAATATATTAGGCAGGAAGGGACAGCTAAACATTGAGACTCCTGCACGAGCAAACAGGCTGAAAGCTGCCTGCATAGGTGAAAACAGAAAGGTAGGAGAAGGCTTTCCATAGGACTGAGTGCAAACTAAGGCACATGCTGTTCTGAAGTTCTTCTGGAAATCTCATTTTAAAAAAGCTTTCTAGTTTTGGTGCAAAAGAGATCTTTCTATGCACTAGTGAAGGGTGTCAGAAGTAACCTTATCAGGGATAAATGGCCATCGTTACACTGCCATGTTCTGATGTTGCTGTGGAACACAATTATTTAAAACTCATCAGGGCAACATGAGAGGAGCAGGAGTATCATCCCAATTCAGAAATTCTCCAATAAATGACAACTTGTAAGAAGCACAAGATAGAAGCACTGTATTGTTGGGCTGAGTCTCCTTGCCTGGAAACTGACTCTCCCAGTAGGACTCAAGTTACATAGCAGGTCCTGGATTAACCCTTACCCATTTAACATACCTGGCATGATTTAAGAGGCATTTTCCTCCTCCAGCTCTAGAATAATTCTGCAGGTTTGCATAAAATGTTTGGAAAAATTGATCTGAGTGCTAGTAGGGTACAAGCAAAGCTATCTGACTCACCACAGGATGGTGATGGTATAATGAACAAGGAATGCAGGGAGATCAGATTGCTCTAAACTATATTTTATATCATCACTTGTCATAACATATGCAAGAGGTAGAATGTACTTTTCATAAAACAGTTCATGCTTAGTCTGTGGAGATGCTATCTGGACTGCATTTATTTACCAAAGGTCTCTCACCCAAATTCTGCCTATCCATTGACTTCTGCGTGGATGATTACTGAAGCATTTCATTAACTTGTAAGAGATTTTTTTCACCATCAGTGAATGTGTTGTTTCCATCTTAAAAAAAACTCCTGTAAATCTTATGATACCAGTTCATTTTATAGACCATCTGAATTACTGACATTATTATGTAAGCATCTCAGCTCATTTCTTTACAGTAATCTCCCTGTTTTGCTCTTAGAATTGCATTGCCTCTGTGTGTATATTCATTAAATACAAGCACAAATACATAAAATTAGCATGATGGTATCCCTGTTCTGCTGGTCATCAGGAATTACAAAGTTTGAAGCTCAAAATGTCAACATCTAGGATGAAGACTCCTAAAGCGCTCTGATTTTAAAATGTTTTAATTCGGCCATGTTAGTCTCCTCCCTTGCAAGAAAGTGAGACAGACCCCAGGGACCAGGAAGGGCACAGATCTTTACTCAGAGCACCTCGTTCAGTCATGCTTTACTGCTGTGTACCATTAGGGAGAAGGAGCTCCCACTCAAAACTGCACTTACGGTACCACAGGCACTAACCAAGGCTAGGAAAAGGACGCACCACTGCCACTGCCCTGTTTCAGACAAGCAGGGCAAGACCTTTCCTCTGCAAGACCCAGGGATGCTCTCAGCTGAGAGTTCAGAAGAGAAAAACCTTGAACAGAGTCCTCTGATCCTTGTCTTTCACCCAGCAACATCTCTTCATAAAGAATATTCACTGACCAGTAGCAGCTCCTGACCCCACATTGATGCTAGGAGGAGCCAGGGAAAAAAAATAGAAATTGGTTTGTTTTAATAACACAGAGAACCTTGTTACAGTTGGGGTTTTTTAATAGAAATTAGTTTGTTCTAATAACACAGAACCTTTTTTTTTTCCTTAATTACATTAACAATACAGGTAACCTTTATATGTTACTGAAAGGTGTGTTACTACATGTTTAAGATAAGCCTTGCTTCTCAAAGCATTTCATGCTCTAAAAATTCATCTCTATTTTCCTTGTATGGTTGCAAATCCACTTGCAAATCCAGGTGCCAAAAAAAGGATACCATTTGAAACTACATTCATTATTTAATTCTACTTGTTGCATAATATACTGCAAACTCTTCTGGAGTAACATAGCTGTCCAAATTTATAAAACTAAGAGTACCAATATAGCGAATAGGAGACTAGTCCAAAAAGAGGTACTTCAGAAATATTTTGTGGTCTGAAAATTAACTACCATGAATCAATTGAATTTCTTACTGTGGATTTTTCTTTTTTTAAAGTTAATATTATACTACCCTTATTGATCTAACATTATCACTGATGCCATTGGAAATGTAGCCTCTAAAAGGGTAAAACTTGAAGGACTAGGTTCAGGAAGCTCTATTGATACAAAAGCCAACACATACTTATCAAATATTCTTCATTAAACTAATGTTCTCTTTCATAATAAACGGCAGCACATATCTAGGGGTATGCCCACATCCTGCTGCTAAGGCAGGCAGTACCAAAATAGATTTGCAACCATATCATTATATCAATCTCCAGTATTACTGCATCAGTAGTATAACTATAATTAACTAGCTGCAGGTCAAATTTCTAATAAATCTTTGAAAATTAAATGCATAATTTGTCAAAACCACATACCTTCATAAATTGATTATTCAGAATTTAGAAGCTTTTTAATTAGGAAGAAATTTATGCAAGACCACACGTAATAATTACCAATCAGCTCTCCTATGATATTTTTGTACATCAGCAAAAATTAAAACATTGGAAAACATTACCAGGTCATTGCAGTATTTCAATGTCAAAAGAAACACATCGTTTCCATGCAGAGGTTAAAGATATTTTCCCGTATCTTTTACATCTTATATATAGCTTTATGAGCTCAGGACTGGGGTCATTAACCAAATACAAAATCAATGAGAAAAAAAAGATCTAATCTGACCATTTTAAAGCATAGAGTCATTAAAAATGATTCATGCCACTGTAAAACTTTTTTACCATGGTTCTGTAGTTTTACTAAACAGTGTATGTTCTAAGTCAAGCTTCCATTTTATGCTATACTAAAACTGTAGTTTGCTTCTCTCATTTCTTCCAGACAAAAATTCTGAAAACCTTTAACATCTGAAAAATATCACCTTCACAATCAGCATTGGGATGAGTGGTATGGCCTTGGCTGCCAAACGGAAAACTAGAGAAACAGAAAAGTTAACTGATACTGGTTCATGGCACAGGAGAAGCAAAAATTGTACCCTAGCTTCCCTGCTTTGCCCTCCTGTGCCTCCACCATGGGTCTGTTCAGACTCTGCACCCCCACAAGGGCTCTGAGTACTTCTATCAACATTTCATAGGAGAAGATTTTTTTTGACAGAGAAAACAAAAGCTTCTTTGTTGGGAGTCTGGACACTTTTTTTCTATCTAATAAAAACATGAATAGAAGTGGGACTTCAGTAAGCATATGGCAGAAAGTCTGGACTAACTGAAAAAAAAGGGGCCTAGAAGAGTTTGCTCTCTGTCGTTCTCCAACGTGTTTACAGCCAAATGTATATGATGTAAATAAGGAGTATGCAGAGCAAGCCATAATGGAACATTGTTTATGTGCACATCCTGGCAAATGCATATACAGCATAGAGACTATTTCCAAGCAGAACATAAACACAAAGGGGGAGTGATGACAAACAAGTATTCCAAGGCAAGAAAAATGTTAGTCCATATACATACCAAACAAATTAAAGTGGTTTCTCCCCTGCTAGGATCCAACTGGCAACTCTCAGCTGCACACACTATGTAGCTGTTAAAGAAATGAGACATCCCAGGCTTACTGGTTGGCTTTCTTTTTCTTAAGGGACCTTATGCTCCCAGTAGTAAAAAGAAAAACACAGTTAAGATTTTATTTTACTTTCTTGCAACACAACACAACAAAACAGCTCTTTCTTTCAGCCCGAACAAGAGCCGAGGAGATGGAGCTGGTGTCAAGAACGCCATAAGGAATTCCTACAGCTTTCCTACTCTGAGTTCCACTGAAAGATACAGAGATAGTTCTTTCCTCTGAAGGTCTCTCCCACAAGCCTATTACACAGCTTTAGCAAGTGACACTGGTGTGACAGTAACTCAGAGATTTTGTGCTCCTGACAGGTTATTTTTTTTTTCCTTTTAACCATCAGTCATGAAAAGAAGGAGGAGTTAGAAAACACAAGACCCTGCAATTTTCAGACAGCAGATCAAGTGCTGAACTTTTTTGTGTGTGCTTACTTCTGGAGAACAGAATATTGTGCTTTGACAGCTGCTATGTAAATAAATGGGTGCAATTTTTATTCCTTTACAATTAACTTCAAACACATACCCAACTAGAGGAGGAAGAAAAGATGACAGATAGGAAAACAGTATAGTGACAAGTGCCACAGCAAGTCAACTGACAAAGCAGAGCTCTTTACGTAATTAAGAGGCCTCTTTAAGAGGAGATGCTGGAAGCAAGAGGCAAAGATCAAGAGGCCTAGAACAAAAATACTTTGTGACATCCTCCACAGGCAGCCTGCAATTTTAAACTGTTTTAGGATACTCAAAGTATGCTGCACTTTCTTCAGAGCTCTAGCACTGGACTCAACAAAGCATCAGTTCAGAACTGGAACCTGTATGTGTGTACGAGTTCTGCTACTCTCTCGAAACCTGGATCCAAATGTCTTGCGCTCAGACTTTATGAAGTCTTGGGCTTGGAGCCTCACTCACCGAGTAGCTATGAAATCTATGCTGTTTTCTGTGGCATAAATTCCTTGACAAGACATACACATCCTTTTAATGGTACTGCACTGCTGTGTTCTTTGGTTTTCCCTTTTGCAAACAGGTATTGGTTCCATTGTACCAGACTGAAACAACACTTGCAAAGCCTCTCCCTGGCCACCAGTTTAACATTGATACTTTGGAGTTAAAATCACAATTTACAATCAGCCCAAGAGAGGTTTATTTAATTACTGCTTTTTTAACCTTTGAACACACAAACACCCACCTCATCCCAACACGACCTTATGCATGTCTGGTACTTGGGTTTCTATGCTGTCCTTTGCAGAGCTGTACGGAGTCTACACTGTGCTTCAGGAAACAACACCTTTCTAATGATCACTCTTGGTTACATGGAGCACTTACAGCCCAGTGGCAGTCAGGATGCAAGTGCCAGGATCGCCTGCTCCTTGCTCATCACCAAAGGTATTTTCGGTGGCTGAATGCCATCTGCACATTAGTCCTGCTGCCTGTATAGAGACAAGTTTTGTAATGCAAGCCACACTGGGCAGTGAAGCAGGGCTCCACTTCCACCATGGAAGGATCTTCAGCTTAACTGCAGCTCCTGCCATGAGCAACCACACGGCAAAGCAGAGCAACTGTGATGGCACTGAGTCATAGTGCCTGCTGTGATGATTTTAAATAAAAGGGTTTTATTAAGACTCCACATATTCTCCCTCACCCTTAAAGAAAGGTACTGAAGTCTGGAAAAAAAATCTGAAATCATTTTGCAAAACCTCTCAACTTCATAGTGAGATTAACACCCACCCCACACCCCCCATCCCCTTTTTCTTCTCTTGATCTAAGTTTCAGCAGTCAGGTGAGCCTTCAGCTTTAAGGACAATGGCTTACAAACATGACCAGACTGGCATGTTGAAAGGCCAGGAAATGAAAGGATAAGGAAGAATTACTCTTGATTACTGTAATTTTGATTTTTAATGTGTATGTCAGTACTATGATTTATTTTATATTTGGGGCTGGTAACACTGAGTAATTAAGAAATACAAAAGTGGGTCAGGACCTGCAAAAGAGGTAACAGAAAGGTACTAAAATCACTCCAAGACAAGCATTGTGTTCCTCCTAATTATTGTCCAAGCTGTGTAATCTCACACATTGTTTACTAGATAACTACATAAAAATTATCCTCTTTATATACTCCCCCATCTTCCCTTTAAATTACAGTTGGGTTGTTATTTTAACCCTACTCAAGTATGTAATACAATGTACATGTTGTAAATCTTGATGGTCACGAAATCCTTTTGTTTCATCTCTCAGTTTACTGTCTCCAACGAACATAATCCTAAAAACAATACAGTGGAAGATCTTATAGGCCTTCAAATGGTGGAGGGGCAGCAGGGAATGCCTATATATATATCTGTGCGTGTGTGTGTGTGTGTGTGTGTAAAGCTACAGCTTCAGGGCTCAGGGCTCATAACTTTACTGTTGGGAAGCTTTTAAAATGCTGATAATAAGGTCCTGCCAATGGGACCAGAAACATATCTTAATAAAAAAAGATCTTTGGTATGAGAAGATAAAATTCTCCAGAAAATTTTTAATAAAAACCTTATATATGTGGGACCTGAATCTAACAGTAGGCATAAGCAGCAAAGCATTAATATCATTAAAGGTGACACATCCCTCACCCTGAGCCTGAACCCTCATCTCAAGATCTGTAGTCGCAATCATGATGGCATGGTCCAAGTTTCTGTGAAGATACCAGACTTAGCTTTTAACTATTACTGATTAGACACAATGCACAGCTCAGCATAGGAATGTTCTTCCTCCTGATGGTTCCACATTGTCACACTGGATGGATATTTATGTCTGCATTTTAGCAAAGTACACCTGTCTTGTCTATCATCTTTGGCCTTAGTCAAGTCGCAGTCACCACTCTGCATCACAAACAATCCTCAACCATATTTGGAATCTGGATCCAGACAACATTCTACAAACTCTCCCTCATGAATTTCAGAGGCTCTGAGCACAGATGTCTCAATTTCTCTTGACTCTACCTTTATTCATAAACGCAGTAGGCCAGGGCTCAGTTGCAACCCTGTGACAGTTTGCATGTCAAGCATCTCCCATTACATCACAGCATTGGTGTGGGCATACCGATGGGATCAGTTTCTCACTCAGCTGAGCTCTGAACCACGGCTGGCTGGCGAGAGCAGCTCTGTGTGTTAACTGCCAATAGAGACGAACACACTGCTCCATGGCCTGGCTGCCTCTTGTTCTGAGAGCCTTTGAAACCCCTGCAGCATCAGGCAGGAACTGTGTGAGTCTTTTGCTGACTCAGGACCATCTGTCCCACTCTAGTGGAGAAGGAGCCTGTGTGAGTAGGTGTTCAAGCCCACGAGAAGTGCTGTGAGTAGGACTGTGACAGGCACTGTCTTTCCACACAGCATCACTAGCAGAGGGCTGGAGTCCTTGTGTAAGTGTTCTCTGCCATTTCTGTGACTGCCCAGTTTGGGGAGGAACTGGTTCCACTTGGCTAGCAACATTTTCATCTCCCCATTAGACCCATCCAAGGAATCCAGTCAACAGCTCAGGACTTACCCAAAATGTTTGGAGGTTTTTCATTGTCTCATCTCCTTGCACATGCCTGAGTGCATGCATATCTTATATAAAACACTCTTATTACAACCATGCAATTTTTCTGTTAGTTTGTACTTCCTAATAGTTAAGCATACAAGCAAGTTAGTGCCTTCAGTCACGTTATGCTCTTCTTGAGCTGAAATACAGAGAGAGATCTGTTGGAAAGTGTGTGTGTGGGAAAGATCTTTTTATTTGTCTTGCATCTGCCTTCCAAATGAACTAGGTTGAAGTGAAAGTCATGCAATAGCTCTTTTGATAACACTCCTGAAGTTTCAAAAGTTAGGAATAGGAAAGAAGTTTGAGCATACCAAGGGCACCATTTATCACATGGGCATTTTGATCACTTATGTGGAGTTTCACTGAAACCAGGGGATATGTCTTAACATCCCCAGTGACCCAATAAAACTGGAGCTGAGCTTAGTGGTCATTTATACTTCACCAAGTTTATTAAAAGGAGCACAGTAATGATACAACACAACAAGGCTTTTGCTGGTTTCTCATCAGTGAGAAGAAAAAGTGCTATGCAGGTTAGTAAAACTTGCTGGATTTCCCCTAAGAGTAAAGTTTGGGTTTTGGGCAGGCCAGATGTCTTCTGGGAAGGTCCCGCTCCATATTCTCTCATTACCTCAGCCTCAACTCTGTCTAATCATTAGCTATTCATCTTAGTCATCAGTAACCTCACCCTTGTCCAGCTAAAAGCACTTTAGCTAAAAAGACAACTTCTAAATGTGTTGTAAGCACTCTTGGGTGTCACCTGTCCAGATGGAGACAAGACTCCTTCCAGCATGACGATGCTGGTCGCCTAGCCAGGAGGCCAGAATGGGAGAGGTGTGTTCCTTAGCAGCTGTCATGAAGGCCTACCTCCCAGCGCTGGCAGACAGAGACAAAGAGCCAGTGCTCACATTTAGCCTATATCCCCCAAAGACAATGTGGGGTAGGGTGCAGCAAGATAGACTGCTACAGAACTGAGCTCTACAGCCAATGAAAAGAAATCCTTTCAGTGGTCTTACTCAAAAATAGGAGCGGCTGGAAAGTCAACTTTAGCATACACTTGATAGAGAGGAAGAAGCTGGCACAAGCAGGCATGGCCAT
The DNA here is from genome assembly GCA_013399775.1 of Semnornis frantzii. Lineage (NCBI taxonomy): Eukaryota > Metazoa > Chordata > Aves > Piciformes > Ramphastidae > Semnornis > Semnornis frantzii. The sequence continues at coordinate 82,942 of VWYK01096415.1, forward strand.
GTAACTTTCAGCAAGAGGGATCTCTAAGAGTAAACTCTCTAGACCTAAATCTGCCAGAGGCACCATGCTGTTGTAGTTTCCTCATCTTCAACACAGCTGGCACATGTGCAGCACTACAATCAGACCACCTGTTAGTGGACAGGACTGACAGCGAATGCTTCACTAAACACAACCATTCAAAACCAGACAGCTCTGAAGGTTGACAACCTAGGTTTAAACACCCTCCTGAGCTAAACTGCAGCTCCTGGGGCCAAAACTATGAGAGAAATATGAAAAGTAACCACAGAAATGCCTTATTGATCAGAGCTTTCCTCCAATAATGCTTTTCAGCCATTTTGATATGCAGATCTCTGAGGTCTATATGGGACCTCCATTACTGAGAAACTGTGTTCAGATATATCAGGTAGCACACAGCCTGCTTGTTTAAAGTACTGGTCACCAGTTTTAATGGATGGCTATCAAAAAATCCCACAATCCTGCCTTAGTGGAAGTTGTCACAGACAGAATGATAGAGGCAAATTCTCTTCATTAAAAACCCCAACATTTTCCATAGCAATTTATTATTTAAATTTATGTTTTCAAACCCAAGTGATTTAAGAGCTGTGAGGTTATTGTTTTCAGGAGTTAGGGATGCTGGGATTAGTCAGTCTATATGAAAGAAAACAGCAATGTAATATATTCTTAGGAACTCTATGAAATATTTAAACACTGACATAAAATAGTTTTCCTATGATAAAATTGCTGCTGAATTCCCCAAGCCACAAACATTCCGAGAGCAGGTTTTTAGATGGTATGATGTAGTATTACTATGAATTTTAGGGCAACATTTTGAAACCAAGCATTTAAAGCTAAGATTAATACTTTTTAATCATAGAACCATAGAAAGGTAAAGTTGGAAGGGACCTCGAAGATCATCGAGTTCCAACCTCCTTCTATAGGCAGAGACACCTCCCACTAGAACAGGTCACTCAAGGCCTCATCCAACCTGGCCTTGAACATCTCCAGGGAGGGAGCAGCCACAACTTCCCTGGGCAACCTGTGCCACTGTCTCACCACCCTCACTACAAACAACTTCCTCTCCCCTCTGACACTTCAAAGCCATTGCCCATGAGGTTGGCCTGGGCACAGCTCTGCATCCTGTCCAGGTGCCTCTGGGTGGATCCCTGCCCTCTAGCAAGTCGCCTCTGACACACAGCTTGGTGCCATCTGCACACTTGCTGAGGGTGCACTGATTCCTCTGCCCATGTCACTGAGAAAGATGTCAAACAGCACTGGTGCCAGCATTGACCCTTGGCACTGGTCTCCAGGTGGACATTGTGCCCTTGATCACCACTCTCTGCATGCCACCATCCAGCCAACTCCTTATCCAGTGAGTGGTCAAGCAATTTTATGTGATCACCACTACATTTGGCAGGACAAATGACAATCCAGCAGTGAATTTTAGGGGTCTGACCCCTGCCTGTGTAAAATTAACACTATGTTGCTGATCCACAATCAGAAAAAGCAACCAGAAAACTGGTGGTGTCTGAAATACTGAGCTTTATGAATGTAGAAACAGAAAAGCAAAGTTAGGTTAACAACTTGAGCTGTATGGATCTCTAAGATATAATTGGCATAATTTTTTTCATGAAGATTAAAAATAGTCATCTTGACTCACAAAATACACAGGAGTCCTAAAAATTCAGAAAAAAATAAAAGGTACAGCAATCCCATTTGAGCCAGCAGAGAATAGGCAATTTAAGAAGTACTGTGGGGTTTTGGTGGGTGCTTTTTTGGTTTTTTGGGGTTTTTTTGGTTTAGTTTTTGGAAAGCTTTGTTTATACACAGGACGAAAAAAAATCACAGCAAGTTTTACCAAAAGTGTCAGGGTTTTAAGTTGATCTCTTATCTACTACAGAAAATAATTTACCTTTCCATTATCTGTCTTTAATCTTTCAGGAGAGTTTGAACGATCAAATAGGTTTCTAATCTTAGCCGCTGTCTACACAATGCATTCAAAAAGCAGCCCTCAAAGCTTGGGCTTCTTAAATCAACTGCATTTGTGCAGGGCTGGCTTTCCTGCTTGTTTGCTTTTGGCCTTGCTGCCTGTTGGTTCAGGACTTAAGAGCAGAACACAGCTGCAAAGACAATGCAAAATCAGAACACTTCTCTTCCTCTGCCTGCCAAGGAAATCCCTGCTTTAGATTAGAAAATAACTAACGATTGTGTGTCCCTGTATGCTTTGGAGTAGGGCCCCTTATTTTATCTACATGGCAGCTACCTGTCAACGTGTGGTGCTTGGAGTAGTGCACTGGGAGTTCATACACACCAAGACTATCTAAACAGACCATTAAGTGCTAGTAAAGTAACACATGTGAATGACAAGTCAATAAATCTTAAACAACTTATGTTCACTGCAAAGACCTGGCTGGTTTAGAACAAGCTGTGTTTACATAAAATCATTTTTTACAGGCATCTAAATAATTAGGGAATATACACTAATAATAACTATATGGTAAGGTCAATAGAACAGTTACAAAGGAATTAAATGAATACTTTACACAATTGTCTTCCCCCCATCCCACACCACTTTGGCTCCTTAAATAACATATCCTTGCAGAAAATGTTCAAACTCCTACTTGTTTCCAAATGAGATGGAATTGCTGCTTTATATGTTTCACGTGGCCTGATGCTCATCTGTGATGGTTTGTGAGTTCCCTGCCCCCCCACTCTTATGAAATCACCCAGACTAGGCTCGGCCAGATGGAAGTTAAGGAATGAAGCTTTATATTCACAGCTTAGCACAATGTACAAGCAGATATTTACAAAATATTACAGCATTTACAGCTATATACAAGTTAAAGGCAATGCAGAAACACAATTCCCCTCCCAGAAATCAGAGTCCCTAGGAGGGGCCCCCAACTACCCTTCCACCTTCTTTCCACCCCTCTACCTTACTCCAGGGTCTGCCTTACTTGCAAGGTTGAGTTTGGAGGATGGGCAAAGGGGGTTAGAAGCAGAGTGATGAGTTTGCTTACACAGCCACAAAAGCCCAGGGAGAAAACACACTGACTCTGACAGAGAGACTCTCTCTTATCTATGTTTGTGTCCTTGTTTTTATACCTCTCAGCAAGCCTGTGAGTGCAGCAGACATCACTACTGTTTGCTTTTCACAGCCTAGCTTCTAATTTTTCTCATTAAAATATTCCAATTAGCTTCAAACCAGCACATCATCCCACTGAACATACATTCACAAAATGAGAGGTCATTAATTCACACTTGTAACCTGTGCTGTTATTTTAGCCCTTCTAATGGTCAGTAGTTGTTTAAAACCAGATGATTTACCGAGAGCAGTCTAAGCTCACACAGAAAATTGAAATTAGCTGAATTCAAGTGCAGATCAAAAATTCAAAAGCACTGGAATAAATAAATACATAGTGATGGAGCTCAGCTTCATGGTCTTTACACAATGCCTATTAATTTAAGAGCTATATATGCATACTTAAATGAACATACCCACATGCCACATTGCAGTGGTTCAGCCCCGGCTAGGGGCCAAATGCCCACCAAAGCCACTCTATCACTGCCCCTCCTAGATGGACAGCAGAGAGGGTGTAAAATGTAACAAAAGCCAGTTACAAGGTAGAAGCAATTTAACAGTAGTGCTAAGCAAAGCAACAGACCATAGGGAAGGGGAGCAGAGAGGGATGTTAGGCTCTGCCTCCCATCAGCAGGAGGATGTTTGGGCTGGGCAAGGAGAGCTCTGTGTGTGATGGTTCCCCTGGAGGACAGGCACCATGGGAGACTTTCCCCAGGCTGCCTTCTCTCGCTTTGTTCTTATATCTGAGCTGACATCACATGGCACAGAATATTCCTGTGGCCAGTTTGGGTCAGCTGGCTTGGCTGTGTCTCCTCAGACTCTTGCAGTGGGAAAGACTTGGAGAAGCACAGCCTGGGTGTGCGGCTTCGCAGTAGCCAAAGCACTGCTGTGGCATCAATGCACAGCTACAGCACAGCACAGCACTAGAAAGCTGCTTTGAGGGGAGTCGAGTCCAGCTCAGCCCAAAGCCAGTACATGCAGGCACTCACACTCAATTGCAAGCAGATGCAGGAATCTAAATCTCACAATGAAGACTAAAGAAAATGTTATTCAGAGCTACAGTGGCAAAGGCACTGCAAACCCATTTACAGAGCTGAGTTTTCCTCTTCATTCCTGTTGTGTTTCAGCTACAGGCAAAAGACTTCAGCATGTTGTGAGTGGTATACATTCACATTTGCCACCAGAACTCATGATGCCATCTGTTCCCTAGAGCATCTACACAAAGTATGCCAATGCAAACCATCTGCAAACTATTCTTGATTGGGAATTCTTGTGATAATGCAACCTGGTACATTTGCAAATTTCAAGCAAAGACCACTTGCAGCTTCTTTGTAACTGGCATGCTTAACTCAGGCGTTCTATAGAAACCTCTTCAGACCGGGGGCTGGGGGGCATTTGGTCTCTGCTTTTGCAGAGGTCCTTGATGTTAACTCCTTACCATTGTTTCTAGGCTTCCTTACTGCAAGGGTACCTTAAGGTAAGGGTGAGGAAGAAGCACAGAAAATGAACATTTTCCATCCCCTCCAGCTAAGGACTTTGAAGTACACCTCTCAGTCTTTTGGAAACAAATGCAAGCAGCACATTGGCTACTGATATTAAGCACTGGATTGTATGAACTGTCCTAGACAACTGCAGTGTGGCAAAACACTGCTTCTTTCACTGCAGAATTACCTCTCAGGTTCTCTTCTCTTCATGACTAAAATGTTTTCCTTCTTTTTACTTTACCAAGTTGATATAAAACAAAATACTGAAGGACCACATGCTGATATGCACTGATATACTAATAAATTTTTAAAAAGAAATAGTAGTGCTGGAAAAGGTACACACAGACACAGCCAGCAGCAGAAACCTCTGCAGATCCTATAGCAGTTGGTTCCCAGGTTAACTCTTTGCTAAATGGATAAATTTTTGAGGTTTTAGACTATTTTCTAGGTTTCTCTAGTTTATATCTGAGTTTTCAATAACCATTTCTCTCCCCACACAGTGAATTTAGATGCAGAATTTCGTATCTTCAGTCACACCAGCTACCAGCAGCCTGTGTGTACTTGTGTTCTGCTCCCTCTGCTTGAGTTACAATAAAATAGTGCTCAGTATCACCCCTTAATTGGATTTCATATAATCATAGAATGGT
>VWYK01096418.1:6196-18555 GCA_013399775.1 Semnornis frantzii
TTCTGTTTTCCATTCTGGAGAGTGATATTATATAATTTTTTTAATCTCCTTTTAAAACCCTGCTTTTGAGAGCAGCTGAAAAGGTTCTGGCAGCTGCTTTCAGAAGTAGATTTCAGTACAGAAACTGAACTGGGAAAGACAGGGAGAAGATTAGCATGGCCTCTTACTTTGGGGGTTGGATAAAATCACCTTTAAAGGTCTTTTCCCTCACAATCCATTCTATGGTGCAATGGAGCCCAGCATTTACTCTCTGCTGGTAGATGCCTGGTTCAACTCTTCTTATTTATCAGTGTAAAATGGCATTGAGTAAGCATGAAGTAGTGACACACTAAATGGCCATGGTGGTCTTGGGTTGAAGGTGGGACTCAATCTTGAAGGCCTTTTCTGAACAAAACCATTCTATGGAGGTGTTCAAGAAAAGGCTGAATGAGGCACTTAGGGCCATGGTCTGGGTGATTGGATAAGGCTGGGTGATAGGTTGGACTGGGTGAGCTTGGAGGCTGCTTAGTTGCTTCTATGATTCTGAATGTGTCAGGCAGATGTGATCACAGTAGGTTTCTATTACGTAGTTTATGGCAACACCAGCATGAACCTCTGGAGATCACCTAGTCCAACCCTGCTGTGAAAGCAGAGTCACTTGCTCCAGGATTGCACTGAAGTGGGTTTGGAATCTCTCCAGAGAAGGCAACTCCACAACTTCAAAAGTGGACTTGTATCTTTCGGAGGGAAGAAAGCTGCTCAGCTCTATTTGCAAGTAATGAACTGGAGTCAAAGATCCATAGAGGGTTGTCAGTAGTAAATTCTCTTTAGGTAGAGCCCTGTCTGACCTGACCATGACTGTTTCCAGGGATGGGAACAAGTTGCCCAGGGAGGTTGTGGCTGCTCCCTCCCTGGAGGTGTTCAGGGCCAGGTTGGAGGAGGCCTTGAGTGATCTGTTCTAGTGGGAGGTGTCCCTGCCTATGGCAGGGGGTTGGAACTGGCTGATCCTTGAGGTCCCTTCCAACCTTGCCATTCTATGTGGCATCTACTATCTTTCTGGGCATCCTGGGCCAGTGTCTCATCACTCTCACATTACAATTCCTGTCTGGTCTCTCCCCTCTCATTTTAAAACCATTGCCCCTTGTTCTCCCTGGTTCTGAGGTGTTTTTATGGACTGGAGGTGGGCTCCTTCCTGTCACCTTTAGTTACTGCTTGGGTTCTCTCTTGTATAATTTGGAGCAGGTTCAGCCTAACCTCCCATTCCAAACAGCTCTGTATACCACCTTTAGATCTTTAACTCACTGTTGTGGTGTGCCCAACAGTCTCACTATCTTCTCCATCTAGGACACCTGTATTACCCTTGGTGCATATGTTCCTCCATGTGTTGCACCAGAATTTCACCATTCAGCATTTGTTTCACTTCTTTGGGCTCTTCTGAAGGAATATAGCTTAGTTAAGCATAAACATGATGATTTCTCTATGCCATGGGGCTGCATTATGAACACTTGAGCAAGTGCCATGTTGCTTACACTCTGCTGTCACAGAGTTATTCATTTAAACAAAAGCTTATTAATTTCTGGCCCCAGAGAGAGGAGAAACAGAGCAATTGATAGAACAAGACCTGTGACTGCTTCTGTATTTCAAGGTGGTAAAAGGAGTGTTATTGATTGCTATTCTTGAGCCACAAAGACCAAAATCTCCCTCTATTCATCAAGCATGGATCTGTGAAGAGGAGGCTGCACACTGGATATTGCTCCCAGTTGCTGTGTCTCTCAAAAATAACCATTTGGCTAATGGAGAAGGAAAGAAAGGAGAAACAGAGAAAGAGGCATTTTGCTGCAAGGTTGCTGGATCTCTGGAGCAGGCTGCCCAGAGAGGTCAGGGAGTTTCCTTCTCTGGAGCGATTCCAAACACACCTGGACCCTGTGATCCTGCACAACCTGCTGTGGGCCCCCCTGTTTAGCAGGAGGGTTGGACTAGATGATCTCCAGAGGTCCCTTACACCCCCTGCCATGCTGAGATTCTGGGACTAGACAATCCATCCTTCTCATAAGGATCACTTATCAGCAGGTGTTCACAAGAGATGTATCACTTACAAGGCCACTCAAAGCTCCTGCTGCCAGCCTTGTCCAACCTCCCCACATTGCTTTTCTTCTGTGAAAGAAGAAATGGTTTACAACATCTAAAGTTATTTAGGGCTAATCTTGATCTTTTGCTGCAATTTAAAACCATTCTACCCCCTCAGAGGAGTCCACAACCCATTTTAGAACAGCTTGACCAATCTCTGAATTAATTTCCCATTTTGACATCTTGAAGCTACCAAAGTATTAGAATTTCTGAACACAATTAGGGAGAAAATTCCATGTCTGGCAAGAGATGGAAGTTTAAAAGGGGCAGGTGTGAGTGAGAGAACTGTTGTTGATCCATATTCACTTCTTCTCTCCCACCAAACCATTTCTCCAGTTGGGGATTAAACAAAATACTTTTGTGCTTACTTTGACTCTGAGGTTATTTCAGCAGAACAGAAAAGACTTTTAAGATCATCAAGTGCACCTGTTCCCTGACTCTGCTAAGGCTGCTGCTAAGCCATGTCCCTCAGGACCGCACCTCTGAAACCCATCCAGCACTGGGGGTTCCACCGCCTCCCTAGGGAACCTGTTCCAGTGATTGAAGGCCCACTCAGTCAAAACATTTCTTCTAATGTCCAACCTAAACCTCCCCTGGTGCAGCTGAAGGCCATTTCCTCTTCTATCACTTGGTACATCATCCTATTTTTTTTTTTTTTTGTGGCAGCAGAGTTACCTAAAACATATTTGCTTAAATTGACAAGCAGATTTATCCACAACTATCAATGAAACTAAGGTATTCATAGAATTGTAAAATTGGCAGGGCTGGAAGGGACCTCAAAGGATCATCTACCTCCAACCCACCTGCCCTGGGCAGGGACACCCCACACTACATCAGGTTGCCCAGAGCCACATCCGGCCTGGCCATACACACCTCCAGAGGCTTCCACCACCTCCCTGGACAACCCCTTCCAGGGTCTCAACACCCTCATAGTGAAGAACTTCTTCCTAACATCCCATCTGAATCCACAGATTATTTTGTATCCACACTTAATACAACATCCTAGAAAACTTTGCTGTGAGGAAATGTTGTTGCCTGTATGAGGATTAACTCAACCAGCTGCTGATTGATTAGACAGCACAAAATATCTGAGGAGGGAGCTGGACCAACTTGTGGGTGAAATGAAATGTACTAAAGATTATCTTCATATTGGTTTACAGGTTTCATTACTTTGCATGTGTGAGCTTCCTTCAACTTCAGGGCCCATGGCTGCCCTGGAGTTGAGGTGGATAGAATCATAGCCACAGATCACTCGAGGTCAGAAGGGACCTTTAAAGGTCATCTAGTGCAGTCCCCTGCAGCCAGCAGGGACAGCTGCAGCTAGAGCAGGTTGCTCAGAGGCCAAATGGTTCCAAAGATGGAGCATCTCTCACCTCTCTGGGGAAGCTGGGCCAGTGTCTCACCAACCTCACTATAGGGAAGAGCAGACCAAGAGGAATCACATCTTCTTGTAATAGGATGAGGGGGAGCAGCTTTAAGTTGGAAGAGGGTGGATTTAGAGTAGATGTTATGAAGAATTTCTTTACAGTGAGGGTGGTGAGATGCTGGAACACATCTCCCAGGGGAGCTGTAGATGCCCCCTCCATGGAAGTGTTCAGGGCCAGAACAGATTAAGCCTTCAGCAACTTGCTTCAGTGGGATGTGCCCCTGCCTGGGGGGGTCAGAACTGGCTGATGCAACATAAGCAAGGGGAGGGGCGGGAGCAAGAGGATGAGAACAGACTCTTCTCAGTGGTGTCCAGGGACAGGAGAAAGGCCAACAGGCACAAACTGGAATCCGGGAGGTTCCATCTGAAGCCAAGGAAAAACTTCTTTGCAGTGAGGGTGCTGGAGCCCTGCAGCAGGCTGCACAGAGAGGCTGTGAAGCCACCTCCTCTGGAGACATTCCAAACTCTCATGGATAGCGTAGGCCTGGGCGACCTGCTGCGGGTGACTCTGCCTTAGCAAGGGGGCTGGACTGGATGATCTCCAGAGGTCCCTTCCAACCCCTCCCATGCTGGCATTCTGTGGTTTTAAAACACGGAACCTAAGTTAAAAATGTTAATTGCAACAGAATGCCTCTTGCCTGCCTACACATTGTGGTTGTTTAATGTCGATTTGTCTTCCCCTAGCAGTGAAATGCCACATCCATATTTAAAAATCTCAAGTATTGACAAAATTTTCCAAGCACATAAAGCTGTTTGAGCAAAAATAAGAGAGTGTCTGGCGTGCTGCAGCTACCAAAAATGAAACAGCTCATGGATCTACCAAAAAAAAAAAAATATCTGCCTACAGGCAGGGCACTCTGCAGCCATCAGGAAACCTGTTGCTGTTCTCAGGCAGGGAGAAATCCTCAGCACGAAAACTCTGCTGACTTCAGCAGGGCCATCTGCTAGGAGACTGACAGGGTGATCATTATGCTTTTAAATTCAGTTGATGCACATGAATTCAGAATAGGAACAGTGACAGCAGAAAGCTTTAATGAAAGGCTTATAAGGGAAGTCAAAAATCCAGAAGGAATAGGCTGCAGGTTTGAGATTAATGTGTTCCTCATAATAAAAAACCCTCCAGTTTTAATAGAAGGTCAAACCTTCAAACTATTATTTTTTCCTTAGCGTGTCAAAAATCCCTTCAGCTGTCACAGAGTACTGTTAGACATAGAGACCCTGCTGACTGAATCACAGAATTGTTTCAGTGGGGAAAGAACTCTGAGATCATTGAGTCCAAACTTCAACCTTAGGCCACCACAGCCATTAAACCATGTCCCAAACTGCCATGTCCACACAGTTCTTGAACACCTCCAGGGACAGTGACTCCAGCACCTCCCCAGGCAACCTATTCCAATGTCTGCCCAAAGTGTGGTTTCTCAGGGCCTTGAACCAGCATTTATGGTGGAATGACTCCTAAATGATTAATTACCCACTTAAAAGCAAACTTTTGGCTTCACAGCATCTCTATAATCTCCCAGACATTAAACAAAAGCCCAAAGTTTTTGCTGTCTGCAATTACTTACCAAAAATAAAGGGCCAGAGTTGTTTTGTGTGTGGCAGTTTTGTTTGTAAATGTTTTATTAGAAAATAAAATACCTTTTTAATGCTATCATCAGGGGATACACGTGTAACAATACTTATTAAAGTACCACGTTGTAGTAGGGATTTGGGGTGCGGGAGTGCCATGGTTGTAACTAAATAGTCAGAGCTCTGTTCTGCTCCAGTCTCTTCTCAATGGACAGTTTTGTTTTGTTTTTTTCCCCTCCCCAGAATGTAGGCAAACTCATTCTTTGTCAAGGTACGTCATCCTTAAGGCCTTGCAAACGTTGTAGTGATTGAACCAAAACAAAGAGCGAGCTCGGCTTTCTTGACCTGAAGACCACTTTGCTCCTCAAGCTTCCAAAGGTGCCTTGTGGGTTGGTTTGGTTTTTTTTTTCTTCAAGCAGTCGGTGGCAAATCAGCAAGAAAGAAATCAGAGGAGAAGAAAGGGGCACTTGGAAAATCAAAGCAGTAAAGTGCACAGTTAAAGAGTGTCCAAAATCATATTAATCAGATCCCAAGAACTTGCTGGATTGTTGTGGGTGTCTAATACAATTTTGGCTTGCGTGGGACGTAACCGTCACACTTGGGCAGGAGAGGATTTTCTTTTTGTCTTCCTGAAGCTGATGGAATTCCCTTCTCAGGGGTAACATACTGCAGCTCTTTGGATATTGGTTGGCTTCCCAAGTTCACAAGGAGATGGAGAAGGGGTGTGTGTGTGTGGAGGGCTGCAAGGTGTCCCTGTGCCTTTTGTTTAGATGCCAGTACTCTCCAGCTCCCCGTCCTCCAGCCCTAGCGCCGCATGTGACCTAGAAATCATAAAGAGTTTTTCTTTGTTTGTGTACTGTCTTTGCTGGGGTTGCTCCCCTCTTTGTTCTCTGTTGGTAGCCTTGAGGGAGTCCACCTTCTCAACTCGTTCCTCCTCACAGTCCTGGGTTTTACTGGCTGGGGTGTTGGCAACTGACTCCAAGGAGGTGCCTGCCTCCTCCAGGTGGCTGTAGCCCTTATTGCTGCTGGAAGGCTCAGACTGGGAGCTCTGGGAGTCCGTCCTGGTGATGGCAGGAGGGGTTGAGGGAGGTGACCCCTCCAGATCCAGAGATTTGGAGTAGCTAGATGATTCCTTTACCACGAAGCCAGAGTCCAGCCCCCTGTCAACAGCTGGAGACCGATGTGGCTCAGGGAAAAGGGGACGCTTGGCGTCGGGCAAGCAGCTGGTGCTCTGCCGCCTGAGAATCACCCTGTGCCTTCTTAATCCACAGCCTCCCTCCGCGTGCCCGCTGCTGAGGTTGGTCAAGCTCAGTTCAAACTTGCTCCGTGGGATCTCCTGGGCTCCTCGCTCCCCAGGAGGCCTCCGCCAGCCTCCTCCACTGCTCGGTGTCAAGGGCAGGAGGGCAAAAGCGCTCAGCGAAGAGCCGACAATGGAGCTGGTTGTGCTGCGCCGCTCCCAGCTCTCTGGCGGGCTACAAGGTGGGCTGGTGACAGCACGGGCAGCACGCTCCTGGTAGATGCTGTACACAGCCTCAGCCAGGCTGGGTGGCTGAGGTGGGATGCAGAAGGACGAACGCCGTGGTGGGGATGCCAGGTCCTGTGGGGAAAGGGAGAGACCCAGTCCTGGTGGCCAGGAGCTCTTGGCCAGCATGGCTGCAGCCCCCAGGCCTTCCCCACCGGGTTTTAGCTCCAGGCCCCGGGACTGCATGTAGTTGACAAAGCCATTGAGAGGCGCTGAGGCTGGGGTGCCTCTGTCCTTGGTCCGCAGGCTGTGGGCGTCGATGACGGTGGAGTAGAGGTCGCGCAGGTTGATGATCTTGGTCTTCTTGTCACGGTTCTCGTGCAGCACTGCGTTGGCGCAGATGAAAAGGAAGATGCCGATGCCCATGATGAGGGGCCCCAGCACCTTCAGCTTGTCTGAGTGCAAGTAGCTTGAGAAAAGACGGAAAAGGAAACCCACTGAGGCCTGGGGGGACGAGGAAGAAGAGGGGGACTGTGGGGATCCCCGAGCGGTAGCAGCAGTAGAGCTGTTGGCTCTGGGAGGTGACTCCGGATGGATTCCTGCTTCTGCCCCTTCCTGGCTCCAGGAGCGGTTCTTGGGGGTGCCACCCAGTGGTGCCAGGTGCCGGATCCTGCTGAAGCTGCCTTCTCTGTACACCTGGCTGGGCTTGGGCCAGTAGCCCACCACAGCCAAGGCAATGCCCACCAGCAGTACCAGGATGCCACAGAGGGCAATGAGCCCGGAGATGGAGCACAGCTTAAGCTTGCCTTTCACCACCACCACATCATTCTTGCGCTTCTTCTTGGCCTTGCGTTTGCGTTTGGGGACTTGGCTTTGGGGTCGCAAGGGGTCCTGCTTCCTAGCTGAGATCCTCAGGAGGCCTCCAGTGGCGATCATGGCTGGCTACCCAGAGGGCTGCTCCCGACGGCCACTCCAGCTCCTGCAGTGAAAATAAAAGAGGGTGAGGACCAGGGGGAGACCTGCAGAACAAAAGGTGTCTCTGTTGCTCCTTGTTCAAACCCCTGCTGTTAAAACCCTCAGCAAGTGGGCTGAGAGTTGACACCAAGAGGTCTGTTTTGCTTGCCCACACAGATCCTGCAGACTGACAGCAGCAAAGCAGCAGCATCTCCTGCCAAACAGCCAATTAATTTCTTTCCACTATAGCTAAATGATAGAGGGAGTGATCTACAACCAGACATTCATTCTGGTTGGAAGAGACCTCTAAGGTCACCAAGTCAAATCATTTGGTGAGACACAGGAACAGGTTGCCCAGGGAGGAGATGAAAGCCCCATCCCTGGAGATCTTTAAGGCCAGGCTGGATGGGGCTCTAAGCAATCTGATCTAGTGTGAGGTGTCCCTGCTCATGGCAGGGGGGTTGGAACTAGATGATCCTTGAGTTCCTTCGGGCCCTGACAATTCTATGGTTCTGTGATTAACCCAGCACTGCCATGTCAGTACTAATCCATGGCCCTCAGTAGCACATCTACACAGCTTTGAAACCCCTCCAGGGATAGAGTCTTCACCACTGCCCTGAGCAGCCTGGTCCAGAGCCTGGTAATCCTTTTAGGGAAGAATTTTCCCTTGTGTCCAATGTAAAGATGCCATGGTGCGACTTAAGGCTGTTTCCTCTTGTCCTCCCAAGACTATATGCTGGTGTAAAGAAAATAAATGATCTTGCTGGTCTCAGAAGGAGCTTGCAAAGCACCAGATTTCAGAGGACGCTGAGCCTCACTCCCTGACAGGGTCTGGCTTTACCCTGCACACTGACTGGGGTTAGTGGTGTCACAAAGGATTTGAGGGATCAGGGGAAATAAAAGCAGGAATATTTAACCTACAGACACCATTTGTTTCATTACACCACTTGCAGATGGGGAGGGTTAAACATAACATTTGCCTTTTAGAATGAGAGGAAATAGCCTGAGATTGTCCCAGGGGAGGTTTAGATCCTAGGAAAAAGTTCTTTCCTGAAAGAGTGGTCAGTCATTGGAACGGGCTGCCCAGAGAGGTGGTGGCATCACTACCCCTGGAGGTGTTCAAGAAGTGTGTGGACACAGCACTTTGGAACACAGTTTAATGGCCATGGTGGTCTTAGGTTGATGGTTGGACTCGATGAGCTTAGAGGTCTTTCATAACTGAAACAACTGCATGATTCAAAGGAGTGGGAAAGGAATGACTGCGGAATGCACAAGGGTAATATTTTCGCACTGGCAAGTGGAACCCTGCAAAAGTTTCATCCTTGATCTGCAATATTACAGACATCCATCTTCTGCTTGCTGTCCAGAGGCACCCCTGGGTTGGGAACATGTGCCATGCTTCAAGTAACTGTTATGTAACGGCAGCCACGTCCTCCCCGCCCCCCCCAGAAAGGGGAGATGGTGGCTGGCAGGTAGGAGACGACATGTCAACTCAAATCTGATTACAGGAGGAGCCAAGCCTCGTGAGAGTCACCTGGGCAAGTGGCTGCTTGCAGGGGACAGGCAGGGGACTAGCACTGAGCATTTATGGCTTTGTTTCACTGGCCCATCAGAGTCATCTCTTGCGTTGGTGATCTGAGCTACAAAAATGCAGCATGAAGGAGATCTTGAGGATTGTTTTTTATTTGGGAGATACTCCTCCATGCTCCTGAGGAGCCTGATCTTTTTCTCCCCTCTTTCTGAGTGCCCAATTATTTCTGCATGTCATAAAGATCGCAGAAGGGTTTGGAAGGGATCTTAAAGATCATCTTGTTCCAATCCCCCTGCCACGGGGAGGTGACAACACTGAACATAAAACGATGCACAATAAAGTTAAATTAATTTCAGTGAAAGGGGATTAAATAAGCACCTACCCCCCACCCCCATATATCTCGCTGCTCTTTCCCTTTCCATCTTTTAAATCTCAGCTCATTTCTATCCTCAGATTTGCCACGGATGCGGCGATTTCGTGTCCTATTTCTATGTTCCCCCAGGAAGGGAAGGGTGTTGTCAGCCAGGACGTGGTTAAATTACGCTTTCAGGACTGCACGCTCGAAACAAAGAGCTGAGACTTGTCTTCTCCTTCCTATCGCCAAAGAATTTATTTTAAGTTAAAAAAATACACAAGCGAACAAACAAACAAAACCCTCAAAGCAGCGCTTTTTTCCGGCGATGCTAAAGCGGAATTAACCCAGTTCTAATTGTCCGTGGTTAATCTTCTTTCTGCTGCCCCACACCAGGTGCCTTGGAGATGATTTCTATCGGGTTTTGGAGAGGAGGAAGAGCTGAAAACTGCCGCGAAAAAAATCAGCTCCGAGGCAGCTTCCGAGTTGGGCAGCGCCCGGCACCGAGTTTTGGAGGTGGGAGACAGGGGATGGGCAGGTGATGGAGAGCGAGGAGGGGGACCGCAATGCCATCAGACAACCCGGGACATGCAGGAGCCACATCCAGCACGGTCTCACCAAGACCTCCGTCAGCTCCCCACCAAGCCCACCCGGCTCTCCTCGGTAAAGCCCAAACAGGGTGTAAACAGTGTTAAACGGACCCGCTTTAACCCTTTACCACCCATGGACAGGGCTCACCGGGCCAGGGGTCACCATACCCCGTGTTAGGGAGGTCCTCAGGCCCTCTAGTTACGGCTAGTTCTACCTGGTACCCCACGGCCAGGGTCAGCCCCGCATCACCCCACCGCTGGTGCGGAGCTCCGAGCCCTAGGACTCCCTCACCCCACCCCGGGGAGTCATTCGGACGAAGCCGTAGCTCAAAGATGGCAGCGGCGCGGCTCGAAGTCTCCGTGAAGGCAGGGGGACATACGGGAGAACACCGCGGTCACTTACCGAGGAGAACCGGGGGGAAATCCGCGTTGGAAGCGGCCGAGCCGCCGCGGGGAAGAAACTTTCCGGCCCGACCTGGCATCCCCGCCCCGCCACCGGCCACCTTCACCGCTCCTCACGGCTCCGGCCGGGCTGGCGGCGGGGCTGGGGCGAGCACCGGGCGCCCCCTCGGCNCGCGACACAAGCAAATGGCGGCGGGAGGGACGCCCCCTACGCCACCTGCGCACCTGCGCCAAGCCACGCCCCAAAAGCTGACCACTCCCAAAGGGCATGCCCGGCCCCCGACCCCACCCACCGGCTGACTCCTCCCAGGTGACGACCACGCCCTCATAGGCCACGCCCACAGCGCCCTCAGCCTTCGCGTTGTGCGTGTGCAGCTCCTCAGCCCTTGGCCTTTGCTTGTCCCGCCGCTTGTCCTGACCTGACACACCTGAGGGAGGAGATGCAGTACTGGGCGGGCCTGAGAAAAGGGCTCCTGTGAACCTCATGAGCTTCCACAAGGCCAAATGCAAGGTGCTGCACCTAGGGCCAGGCAATCCCTGGCATCAACACAGGGAGGGGCATAAGGGATGGAGAGCGACCCCGTGGAGAAGTACTCATGGGTGTGGTGGGTGAGAAGCTGGACACGGTTGGACCCCCTGGAGATGTTTCAAAGAGACAAAGTGCGGTGCCGAAGGGCAGCTTGGCTTGGCATTAGACTTGGTAGGGTTAGAGAATGGTTGGACTCGATGAGCTTAAAGCTCACAGTGCAGAAGACAACTTTGTCCTGGGCTACCTCCCCAGCAGTGTGGGCAGCAGGTGGAGGGAGGGCATTCTGCCCCTCTGCTCTGCTGGGACCCCTCCGGCAATGCTGAGTCCACCTCTGGAGGCCTCAGCACAGGAGAGACATGGGCATGTTGGAGAGAGGAAGCCACAGCAGTGATCAGAGGGCTTTGAGGCCCTCTCCTTCCAAGTGTTGGAGTTGTTCAGCCTGGAGAAGAGAAGGCTCCAAGGAGAACTTCTCGTGGCCTTTCGGTGCTTAAAGAGGTCAATTAAAAAGCTGAGGATGGACTATGGAGCAGGGCCTGTTGTGACAGAACAATGGGTGGTGGGTTTAAACTGGAAGAGATTTGGACAAGATAGAAGGAGGAAATGTTTTATGGCGGTGAAATCCTGGCCCAAGTTGCCCAGAGAGCTGGTAGATGCTTCATCCCTGGAAGTGTTCTATGTGAGGTTGGATGGATCTCTCAGCAACCTGCTCTAGTGGCAGATGTCCCTCTTGACTGCAGGGGTGTGGGACTAGATGAGCTTTAAAGGACCCTTTCAAACCAAACAATTGTACAATTATGTGGTTTTCCTTTCTTCCTCCCTGATGTCAACCCCACGGGGGCTGTCCTCTCCTGAAATGTATGAGGTCCCTCACCTCAGTCCTTCTAGAGTTCATGAGATCTCCCACTTAGGAGCTCAGTAATTAGAACTGGGAAGCCTCTCAGTCTTCTTTTCACCAGTGGTTCCTTGGCAACATCAGGCTCAGCCATCTCACCTTTGTTTTTTCCCCCTAAGTTTGCTGGGATGCCTTGAAAGCAAGCCAAGAAACAGGTGTAAAGATGAAGAAAGAGGACTAAAGAAGGAAGTGGCAGCTGAGATGTCAGTAGTATCACCTGAGATCTCCTATTTTCATCAGAGACCAGGAAACAATGTTCTCTTCTGGTCTGCTTCATGAACACTGACTAAATTGGAGCTATCACTTGAGACATAATCCTGCTTGTTCCATCACACTGCTGCTCTCATTCTCAAGAGGAGATAACTGCTGATTGCATTAGCTGAGTCCTGTTAGGAATCCACCATGAACTCAAAAGGCAAATCTTAGACAGGTATCACAGTAAATACAGAAAACTCATCCTGTGGCTTGGGTTTACTCCTGACAAACATTGCATAGGTGTCTGGGGTGGATAGATCCAACCTGACTTTTGTAGGGCTGAGAGACCCA